>JARHVA010008604.1:245000-450000 GCA_037957365.1 Torreya grandis | reverse complement strand
ACTTTAGATGAGTACAAAACTAAACCTCAACATTATTATCTCATGTAAAGAAGGAAACTACCTAGAAAGAAGAAAATTACATAAAAGGAAGACAAAAATCTCTTTGATCTTCTACCTAACTATTCTATTATATCAGTTAATCAATGATACATCCCTTTTTCAATCAAATATATGGTATTTTATATTCAAGGCAATCCCACTAGGTCATTAATCCATCCACGTACTAGTGGTTGAGATAATTCCATGGGATTGAGCCATTTAAAATTTGGTTTTTTAGGATATTACCCAATCCCAAGATAATTTACAACTAAGCCATTCTTAAAAAATTTTGAATTTACTTTTTGGAAACTTATTATTTTCAATATATCCTTAGGATAATTTTTTTCCATGTTATGTGTATAAGTACCAAGGCCAAATTAAAGAATTCTTCTATCTTTTATTTCATTAGTTAACTAACTCCAATGTGTACACCAAGTTTGAGTTTAATTAAACTACCCAAATAGCGTCAACTATTAAATTTCATGATCAAACTACCATTAAGATTTTCCCTCTACAATTAAGAATTATAAGTGAGATTGGACACATAGTTGGTTGTAGGATAAGATGCTTTGAAGGGCCAAGATATCAAATTTATGCCTCTAAGTTACTTAGGATGACCCTACCAACTAGCCTATAAATCAATATTCATTTTGATATCCTTTTTCCACTTAGTAGTATTTTTATAGTCAATGGACCTATGATAAGATCTTATCATTAGGGGATCACTACATGGAAACTTTTCACTTACCCATTGCTTAGCCAAAGGCCTAGATTTTGTTGATCATCCTTTTAGCTAGGATGCCTCAAGATCTTGACATGTTACCACATCATGGGCATATATAAGTTTATTTCATATTTAATGTGCACTAACCACCCTGGGGGCCTAGGTAAATAAGATTATGCCACATGACATCATCATAAGAACCCAAAGTGTTCTTGGGAGGGATCTATGTTAAATGTGTCTTGACTAATCTAGATCCATAATATTTTTACATTTGGACTCATATTTTACACTTGATAAATATCCTATCTATCAAACTAATATGATCAACCTAGGGGCACAAATAAGTGGGTTATTTCCATGTGGTGACATCCCATTCACCTAGAGAGTCTACCATGTGCTTACTATGCACTAACCACCCTAAGGGCCTAAGGAGACATTATTGTGTGATGTGTCATCATCATAAGCATCTAGAGGATCCTCATATGGGATATTTGTTCTAATCACTATAGAGGATTGGATTAACAAGGTATCGATAGGTGGAAGCTCTTCATTCATTCTATGCTTATTAAAAATAAATAGCCATTAGATGTTTGAAAAGATAAATTATATATTATAATTTGAATATGAAACCTACCCAAAAATTAATAAATCAAAAACCAAATAAAGATAAAGGGGAAGACAATATGTAGTGAGATTAATGAATAAAAATAGACATCCTACCAACCTTAAAGCTAAAGTCAACCTACCATCTAGAAAATGACTAAGTTTTACAATGAAACTCTAAAAACACTTAGTCAAATCAACTCAAAAGGAATAAAGAGACCAAAAAGAGATAAATTTAGTAAATAAAATGGTCTCATTTGGCCAAAACTTGAAGCTAATTCAACTTAACATTCCATAAAATTACCAAGTTTTAAAATTAAAGCAATTTGAACACCTAGTTAGTAAACATAAAATGAGACACAAAATTACTCAAGGAAAATATGTGATAGACCTATAATAGTCAAATATTTTTTATAAATTTGAGTCAAAATGGTCTTAAAATGTAAATTTCAATGCAGTTTAAAATATGACTTGAAATAGACCAAAACTTATCATATTTAGGAAAATTCAAAATGTTGTATCAGTGAGGTCCCAATTACAAAAAAAATAGACTAAGTGTATACAATATACATTTAAATTTTATACCTAGTTTAATGAGTTAAGTAAATATAAAATTATTACTACAACTTCTCAAGGACCTTCTCTAATTAGATCAATACATAAAATAGGCCCAAATCACAAACACAATTATACCAAAAGACTAATTTACATATAAAAAAGAGGTTCAATATTTTTAGTCATGAAATTAGGGCATGTTACACAAGCAAAAATAATGGAAAATATGTTTTAAAACAATCCTTAGTATTTTCCATCAAATAAGAAGTTAATAAAACAATAATTTTTGGCCAAAATAGTACATGGAACATGAACAAATTTAGGAAGTGACAAGATGGGAATAAATAAGTGATCAAATTCAATGTCCTTATTGACCTAGTGTATTCAAAATGAGCAAATTTACCATTTCATATGATATTACGGGATTAATTTCTATGGTTCCAACCATCAGGCTAGTGAGTCCTACCTTGAAGATAATTGCCTAGATTACTCTGTTATCACTCGAACATCCATAGCCCTCACATAATTTCCTAAGATATTTCCTAAACCACCCAAAATTGAGTTTTTTCTAAAATTTATTTTTATTTTTAGTTTTTTTCTCTTAGTTTAGGGTTAGGGACCACCATAGTAAATGTAAGGCATAACTAAAGATTTTTTATCCTAGGTCTTCACCATAATAATTTTATCTAAGTAAATTTGAAAACCATTTAAGATATGAAATTTTTGTTTAGTTTTAAGAAGTTACATTCATTAGAAAACAAAATTTACCCAAACTTACCCAAAAAAAAAAAGTCCATAACACATATACCAGTCAAAGCCATCGATAGTAACTCATAAACACAATCCAAAGCCATAAAATGCTCAAGGAATACTCTCACACCAAAATATCAAATATTTTACTTATAAACCCAATTATTTCATTATTTTACATTGATAAACATGGAAATAACATGGAAAAAAAATATTTGGGTTAGACTTAATGATGAAATAAAAAGGAAATGAGAAAAAAAAAATTAAAAAAAATAGGAAAGGAAATAAAGAATAAAGCAGAAAGGGAAAATAATAAAAAAAAATAAATCTATTTATAATATTGCACTAGGATAATTCAATCATGGAAATAATTCTTGAGTAATTGTCTATTGATAGGAAATGGGACATATTCACTAGTTAGACACCATAGGAAAAAAACATTCTCACCTAGGATTTTAGAAAGTTGGAAAGGTACTATTTAAAAGGCATCAAATATTCCATGTAGAAGATTTTTTTCATGATAATTATCCTAAATAAGAACTAAATCAAATATTTTTAAGGCTTTCGTTTTGTATCTTTTGTCAAACTAGTGTTTGACAACCACTTAATGCTTAATAAGGATCAATAAATCTATGTCACATTTTTATTCTAATTTCATTAAGTTTAGAATGTATGCCTTTATCTTGTTATAATTTTATAGGTAATACTTAATGAATTTTAAGTTAGGGATACTTATATTTATAATAAATATGGGATCTTGTACATACACTAGATGATATAGGGAATATCCTAAAGAATACTTAGCTCTAGTCTTATCATCCCATAATGTAAACTTTAGAACATTATGTCAGTCCCTAGGATTCTTTTCAAATATTTTATTGAATACACCCAACACATTATTATTCATTGATTTAGCTAACCCATTACATTAAAAATAATAATTAGAAAAAAAAATATTACCTGATGGTTATAGTCCCACATAGTAAATTATAGAAAAGAGAAGTCAGGGCCATTGTCACATACTAGAAAAAATGGAATACCAAACCTGGTGTTAATTTAGTCCTCAAGAATTTAGATCTCTACTTCAGTCATGTATTTATTAAACATTTTAGCTTCATTAAAAAATTTGAAATAGTCAACTGTAATGAGAATAAACTTATTTCTATCTAAAGAATTGTTATTGATGACACCCATGAATTCCCCACTTTTCAAATGTCTTGATCTCTATGATCATATATAATGGCATAGCTGGATGCACTATTTATGTGTAACTACTTGATATTAATGAAAAATTATCATAGTATCATGTGCATCTTTTAAAACATGTATCCAGTAATAGTCTACTTTAAGTATTTGATGGGAAGTAGCATTTCCTAAACTGTGTCCAATTATATACTTCCCATAGAAGTCTTGGAGTACTTGAGTTACTTATTTTTTATAGAGGCACCTCAGATGTATGCCTTCATGATTTATTATATATAGTATGATTGATATTATCATAATGTGGATGATTTTTAGATTCACTACTCTTATTTGAGTGGAGTTTAGATTATTAGGACATTCATTATTTAATCAATAATAAATGATGTCCTTGTACTAATAATCAATAGTGATGCCTTGTATTTCATAATGTTGGAAAATAATCTATGGGTTAACTTCTACCATGATTCTACTGAGTATTTTACTTGTGAAATTATTCATGGGTTAAAGTTCCAATAAATTTTTTGAGAATGGTCATCCACTTCCCAATGTTTACCTAGATTATTTTACATCATCATTACTTTGATATCCATATCAAGCACAAAAACAAATTATTTTTTGTGTAGGATGTAGTGTATGAACTTCTTGACAAATTTTATTAGTGTATTAATTATAAATGGTTGAGTACTTTAATTTGACATTTATGAGTGGGGATCTCATGAATGATATATATCTTTCATATCAATCTTATTTTATATATTAGGAATGCAAAACTTGAATACTTTGAAGTGAAGGAGTAAATTTAGAATGGTTTCATATAATCTTGAACAATGAGCATTGGTGTGTTCATGATTGATTTAATTATTTCAGTGAAATCCACTTGTGCTTTAGTGGGGTATTCAAATTTTGAATCATTTTTGAGCATTTTTATCATTGGTCAAACTATCTTTATAAATATTAAAATGAACTTCTTCATGAAGTTAATTTTTCTAAATAATTACTATAGCTCATTCCTATTACTAGGCACTGGGATCTTCAATATTGCTTCAAATCTCTCAAGGTCTATAGAAATACCTTGTTTCGATATGATATGACCCAAAAAATTTCCTTTATTTACCTAAAATATTTATTTGTTTGGGTTTAAGTAAATAACATGATCTTTCTTTGAAACACCATTCTCGAATCCTTCACATGGTTATCTCAATTTTTATAAAAGGTAATCAAGTCTTCCATGTAGATGAAAAGGCATTTTTTGATGAGATCCTTAACTGCAATGCCCATATCCCTCTATAAATTATCACCCATATTTATTAGGCCAAATTTCATCATCTTGTATGTGATATACCCCACTTCATTATAAATGTTGTCTTGATTTTATCTTCATAATTGATAACTACTTAGTTGTGTCCTAAGTAGGCCTCCATGAATGACATCATTTGATAGCCATTTACTATTTTTAGGACCTTGTCCAATGGATTCAGTAGATAATTATCCTTATTTAAATCCTTGTTGATGTTATTTAAATCAATTCATAGTAATATCTCTCCATTTTTATTTTAAATTACACCAAATTTTCTACTTAGGTGGAGTGCCTAATAGCATATATGATCTTTAATGAAAACAACTTCTAAAATTCTTTGAATATTATAGGTTACAATAGTAAATTTAGTGGTCTTTGATTTTGGTGAAATGGTTTGATACCAAGTTTCAAGTGGATAGTATACGTAAGGATATAGGTGTTCTTCATATATCCATGCAATAGTATCCTCAATAATTTTAAGGCCTATGTAAGTTATCAATTCTCTTTCTTAGCATAAATAGTGTCTAAAATAACATGTTTTAGCTCAACTACTTTTCAAAAATTTCAAGGCTCATGGGTAATACCTTTTCTATGTGTTGCCTTGTCTTTCTCACCATGGTATTCCATGTCAAACTTTCTAGTGAGACCATACCTTTTGGTATAGTGTTAATTTTTAGGTTGATAATTCATTTCTCATTCAACTCAAACTCCTCTCTATCATCCTCATCGATAGTCTAAAATTAAAATATTTTAGTATTGGTGATGAAATTGATGATATGTTGGTCATAATTATATATTTTTAAGTTATTAATGTTATCTATAATAGAAGAGGTAGAGATTAACTCTACTTAAAACCTCCTCAATCTAGAATTAACAATGGGTTCTAGGGTAATCATAGTTGTTTCCAATGCATCTGTGTTTTAAAATTTTAGGGTTTTACTAATTTAAATCATATGTTTGATGAAAGGATTGAGTAGTCTAAATTAGTGAAATAATATGCATAAAATAACCATTGATTTGTTATATATTTTACTAGTTTTGACTTTCTAAAAATAGTAATAAATATGTGTAAATAAAAAATTATCTAGAAAATACTTGATAACAAAGATATGAGTGTTGGAGATTGAGATATGAACAAGTATAAGTGTTTTCAACTAGGTCATTGTATCATAACTCCTCCTATATTATAGCACCACATTTAGATAGTAGTGTTATCTGCTCTAATGTCTTAAAAATGGTACTAGTGTCCTCTATATAAGACTACTCTAAACTTTTGGGTGCACCTACATCTATGTTTCTGGGTTATATTTATACATACATGAATTTTTAAACTCTATATTATTCTTGTAATAGATTATTTATGATGCAAACCCTAATCCTCCTTGTAATTAAGGCATGAGCTAAAATGTGTGTTCATATTAGGATACGTTGGGCATCATCAACACCCCACTATGAAGAGATTTGCATACATAAAAATACTCTAAGGAGGGATCAATCCCAATGTACTAATCCCCACCTAAGTATTGGTTAAAGTGTAAGTGATTCTAGAATTATAGTGGTCTTGAATGCCTTGAGTGTGCTTGAGATTAAAAATCTAGAAAATCTAAGCTTAAGGTAGTTGTAGATAGTAGTATTCATAAGTAAGGTAGAATATGGATTAATAACCTTAATTTTTATCAATTTATTTCATGTTTGAATAGGTATTTTGTATATAATTTCCATCTATTGGATAGAGGTCTAAAAATCATGTATTTATAGTATTTTTTAGCTTGTTTACATAATAAAATATGATTAGGCCAACCTTAGGAGGGTTTTACCTTTGGAAATATATTTGTTCCATAAATATAGGGTAAAGGACATTAGTGTCATTTAGGGTACATTAGTGACATGTGGCTCTATTGTCCTTAATGTGGCACTAATTTCTAGCTGGTAGACTACTAGGCATGAAGGGCCAGAATTGGGAAATGAGGGTTTAAGACTGTGTTTAAGATGACTAAGGACACCTATGGTCTGTAAAGGCTAGAAAAGTGTGATAATAGGCTCTAAAATAGTTTTAGGGATAATCTAGGAATATGTTATCTAAAGTATCACTCTTATCACTCAAATACCACTTTTAGGTGATTAAATCCCCCCCTCTTTATTATATAAATGAAATAAAGTGAAATGACTAGTATAAATAAAAAATAAGCTTACTTGGACTTACCTAGGAAGTGAATCCCATGAAGTTGAGTCTGAGTATGTGAAGTTGGGTACGTGAATGTGAAGCATGATCCAGATCATGACATGTAAATGAAATGTGCTTAAATTAGTCCTTACTTAAGTGATACCAAAATAAAAATACTATGATGAATAAATAAATAAATAAATAAGTAAAATGAGTAAAGACATGATGAATAGGAAAGGAATGACTACACCTCATTGGTACGTGAACTAATGCATGATTTTGGTGACAATCTATGTGACTGTATATAGTGATCAAATTATTGAATAGCTTGGATTGAGCTAATAGATTACTCAATCATCATGTGTGGGTGGCTCAAAAACTCAATCTAGTTTTAATCCATCATTTCCCACCCCTACTTAGTGGATCATGACCTATGAATAGATTGGATTGGATTGATAGTGTGTCCAACCCTCTCATGTGGGTGGCTCAAGAATTAAAGTAGGCTATAAATCCATCATTTCCAACCCATGTGTAGAGAATCATCTTAAACTAAACTATGCAAAGTGATATAAATATCTAACTTGGTATATCTAATTGTGTATGTTAGCTCTGTGACCACTCAGGTACATTAGGTAACTCTGGGCAACTCAAGAATGCCAAGCACAATAGATAAAGTAAGACATGAAAATATTGATAACCTATAATATGATGTCAATTTTATATATTGTAGAGAATGACATGGAGTTTTCCATTCCATCTAATCAACTTATGTGTAGCTAAGCATATGGGAACAATGTGTCGTACACATGCCCTTAATATGATATTTGAGTGTACTAGTTCTAGATTGAGTTTTAAAAAAATTATCTAAGTATCTAAACTAAATATGGGAATGATCATGCCATACATTATGCCCCTAATCTGAGCAAATTATATGTATTTGAGCTAAATTAGTGTGATTTTTAGTAAAAAATTGAGCATAATTGTCAAACTTATAACTAGATCTATGTAAACCTATATCGTACCTAGTTTATTATTCTATCCAATCTGAATTGACCTAAAACTAGGAATATTAGATAGTGGTGTCACATCTTGGATAGTAGTACCATGTGGTTTAGTGCCCCTATTTGAGTGTTAATGTCTATCTAACCTAAATTATGTGTCACTATACTACTTTTTGAGTCACTATGTTTTCCTATGTTTACTTGTGTCTGGTTTTTTAAAACTGAGCTTGTGTGTTGAAAAAAATTCTATGAATGCAATATAATAGATTGATATCTTTGACAAAGCCCTATTGCCTAATTTTTTATGTTAGTTTTTAAACTTATGTGAGAATTATCCTCAAAATAAATAACTCTGTAAAATGTGTGTTGGTTATAGAATATATGATAATTGCATGATAATCCAATATAATGTGAAAATATAACATTAGAATGTAAGAGAATCTGATCATAAGTATGTAGTGTAAGATGTAAGTCATGTATAAAACCACATAAGGGTGTTAATATAGATGTAATCAATATAAATAATACCAAATCTAAGTATAATTGAGTAGCTACCTAGTGGATGGGGCATGATGTCCATCATGACACCCAATTAGGAAGGTTAGATACATGAGATCCCTCAGGGCATCAAGAATTGGTGTGTGTAATAAATAAAGACGAGTATCATGGAAATGACACATACAAGAAATCATACATAAAAACCACATGAGGCATGGAAAGGAGGCCAAGGGGACATAATACAAGGGGCATGAGAACATATCACTAAATCTAAGAAAAGAAGACATATAAGGACATGTTCAATGTCCAAATATGTGAGAAATATGAAAGTTATCTTAGAGCTGCATAGAAGGATATGTTCAAATGTCTACATACATAATCAGGAAAACACACACAAAGGATATTGGAACATGTCCAAGGCATACATACTTTAAATATAAGTGGCATAGATATAAATAATAGTGGCATATTCAAATGCCTTCAAATAGAACAAGCATAAAAATAGAATCAAGTATAAACCATGAAAGCTAGAAATGAAAGCTTGCATGAATGTAGTAAAATAAGATGTACATATGTTGATTCTAAAATAGTAATAACTAGAAAAAAAATTGAGTATGAGTATCAATGATCAATATCAAGATATAACAATGCTATATTAGAATGTACAGTATATAAGGATAGACCCTGGTAATAAAAAGTGGGTATAGGATGCCCCGAAGTGAGTGAATTTGTCAAATGAATAACCATGAATCAATGTTAATGCCCCTAGTGGTAGATGATATAAAAATCTAGACAAAGGTAGTGGACCTAAGTCCTATAATCAATCTACATTCACTCAAAAATAATAATTGAAACATGTATATATGATAAAATCAGCTATACTAAGATATTAAGCATGTGTAGTGTCTATAAAATATAAGAAATTTAAACATAGTAATGCATACAATCTATGATTTTTATTTTTTTGACATGTTATATTGTTTTTGGATTTTTTAGATAGAAACTATGTACAATAAATATGAAAATGAGCTATGTACAAGGAGAAAGAAAGAAGGAAAGTATGTACAAGAGGGTAAGAACCATACTAACTAGTGAGTCTCATGGGAGACTCATTATCACTATGACCTATGTCAAATAAGGGAACTATTATCATGTGTGCTATGTGAAAGGGAAACTATGATCCCATAATCTATTGTACTAAGTAATTTTATTTGTATCTACCTATGTAGTGGTGATAGGAATTTGTGGCACTTATTATGGTGTCTTATGAACTATAGGGTTATTAAGAACCCATTGGGTATAATAATTTGTATGTGGCATAAGTTCCATGTACAGAGAACCCCAAGAACCCAATAATACTTATTTTAGCATAAATTGACTAGAGGAATACCTATAATATGTGACATATCTTTGATGTGTCTCTCTAATAATGGTCTTCATGAGAGAGTATACATACATGTCAATACGATAGGAGTAGACATTGCCTACCCTGATGGCTCTACTAAACTCTATGTTGTATCCATAATAACTATACTCTGATTCATAACTAATAATTATGTTATATCTAGTAATGGTGCTAGAACTATAACTAGTGACTATATTGTAAATGCATGTGGAATAGGTAAAGGATACTCATATGGGATACCCTCAACTTTAATCACCTGATTTATATATATGTATTTTATGCATGTATGCACTATGGATGAGATGGATTTTAGATGTTATAACCATGGCCTACCTAATAACATGTCAAATATGATTTCACTAGGTACGATTAAGAACCAAGTGGCTATATGTGCTAGTCCAACCTATAATAGAAGCATAATATCCCCTATGGATCTTTGAACATGACCACTAAAACCACTAATAATTATGTTTATAGGGAATATATCCTAATCTAACTAGCTATAAAAGTGTCATAGTACACATGCTAATGCTTGACCCATTATCAAATATAAAACTCTAGATAGGGTGATGATATATATATTTTCATATAAAGAGTGCATGTAAACTTGTATAATCATCAACAATATCCTATTTTGAGAAGGTGATGAGTAGTTTAGATAGAAATGTAGTGGTTTACATGTCAATGATGTTGTGTAATGGGTTTTACTCTATTGGAGAGTTTTTAGTGATGTCATGGAAGTGTTAAAGTAAGTGGATGAAGTGTCTGTATAGTCTAAGTGTCAATGACAAAGTGTGTAGTGTGCTTATCTTAGTATGCTTGAAGTAGGCTTAGTTGATATTTAGTTTTGGCATAATTAGGGATGGGTATAAAGTATTTATAATATGTGAGAGGTCCTATTAGAGTCAAAGATGATTGCATAACTTGTGGAAGTGCATGGCATTCATCTAATTCTTCATTATGTTCATCTTGGCATAGTTGGTTTTGTGATAAAAAAATCTGAGTAGGCATATTGATGATGTGATATTTTAGACATATGAAGGTTATAAGAGAATATTGATATAAGGATGGATTACCCTATATGAGGATATTATATGTTCAAATTTTAGGTCATGAATTTGAGCATAGCTAAAGATATTCAAGTGTAAAGTTAGCCTCTTAGACAAAAGTTTGATAAGTTTCTATACCTAGCTAGACCATCATTGCACATCATGTAGATATGAATGAACTAGTATGTTGTGCATTTAATGTAGGTACTTATAAATCCAACTAAGGTTAAAGGTTTACATATATATGTTTTATATAGTTCCAAGAAGGTACCTTGAATATTTGGAGTCTTGAAGTGTTTTCTAGCTTGAGATATAAATCTTTAAAGTTGCTCTAGTAGACTATGATAGGCCAAATAGCATCAAGTTTAATCATGTTGAATTATGAGATCATTGGTCTAGAAGATCTAATGGTGAGAGATTAATCATACATATTAAGATCAATGGTGTGTATGAAGTAAACATGTCAAAGGTTACATGTGCGAGTGATAAATTTTATATTCACAGAGCTTGGAAAGAAGATCAATGGTTCACAGATGATCATGTAGTTAGAAGATTGACTATTTGGGTCAAGTCAAAGAGTCAACAAATCATGTAGGAATACCAAGTGGAATAAATGCATGGACTAATATAAAATTATTTATAATACATATGAGGTTTCCAAGTGTCATAAACATAGGAGTTCTGATCTAGATCGAATGGTGAGCATTGTTTGATAAAGATCAAGCTACTCAAAATAGATCAACAGAGTGTATTTGTTTTAAAATATCAAGAAGAAATAAGATGATGACAAGTTCTCAATGTTTAATAGTAAAGCAAAGGTAAATATCAATATACTTTTGAAGGATATCTATGAATCATATTTTACTAAAATATATGAGGACATGAGATGATGGAAACATGTTGAAAGTTTAATAGTTGCTTAGTGACCATTGAAATTCAAATATTTAAATTTGTGAAGGAATACCAATCAATAGTTTCTATGCTATAACTTTTGATATATGTAGAATTTAATCATGGTGTACAAGGAAAATTTGTATAAGACATCATATCACATCTAACTAATTAAAGATATGGATCTCCAAAGTTGATTTTGTTTGACCATGTTCTGTAAGGGACCTGAGAAGGATATTTTGAGTTATTAATATGGTATTTATATGTTTTAAGATGAAACAAGAGTTGGATTGTGTTGTATACTTCATGAAGATAATATGTATGGATCTTTGAGGTTTTAAAAATCCATCTTTAGTATGAATAAAGGATTATAAGTTGACAATGTGTTCGTTCTTGGTGATCATATGTACATAATGATTTTTAGGCTAATTTTGTTGTAGAAAAAAGGTGTTGTCATGGATGTTGTCACTTAAGGAGGAACTATAAATCATATTTCATGAATATATGTATTTTTAAAGTGTTCCTTTATTCTTAATTTGATTAGAGAAGTGTCATAGAGATGGATGGGTCTCCATGAGACTTATAAGGGTTAATGAGGCCTAATTAAAAGGAATAGATACTTAATTGTGACCCATGGATGCTATGGCCAACCTATGAAGATGTAATTAAGATATATAGATGTATTAAATTTTAAGATAAGTATTATATGAAACCAAGAGCATGATATTCATGAAGACATAATAAAAGGTGAAACCAAAGGTGATGGTTTCTAGACTTGAGAGAAGAAGTGGTGTGTGAAATTTCTAGAGCAAAGGAAAGAAGAAATGGTGGGTGCCCAGTGGATGGGTTATAAAATATAGTAGGTTTATGACTATGTGTATGACCTATAGGTCATATTTTTGATGTCATAATAGTGCTCTTTAAGGTTTGGATATTGAGAATGAGTGAAGAGGTCTAGAGTGATCCAAAAGGATTTTTTTTGATGCCTTGAGTATGATTAAAGGATAGATGATGTTTGCGTGAGTTTAGAGGTGATTGAGTTAGTGCTTGATTAGGTTTTATTCTCCTTGATAGTTGGTGATATCTAAAGGTCAAGTGGGTGATTAAATAAATTGAGGGGTGGGTGCTCCTTAATCAGTTGGTGTTGATCTAAATTGAAGTAATACCTTTATAGGATAGTAATCCAAATCTTGTTTCAAGTGGGTTTTTTCCTCCATGATGGTTTCTCATATAGATCTTTTGTTGTGTGTGTAATATTTCATTATATGTTTTTTCATTGCTATAAACATATTGATTGCTTCATGAATGGTTTTATTAAATTCTTTAGTGTTTAAAGGGCTTGGAAATTGAATTAGATTATTTTCCACCATTGATTTACCCCCACTTAATGGTTTGTACCTATAATAATTGGTATCAGAGTAGGTCTTTCTTACAAGTTTAACCACTTGAAGGTGATCAAAGGTACAATGGTTGACAAGTAGGTTGTGTCTTGTCTTCAAGATAAACTAGTATGTGTTTTATCAAATGTTAATGTAAGCATGGATGATTTGAAGATACAGGTGAAATATCTAGAAGCAATAGTCAAGAATCTATAGGTTATGATGGATAAAGGTCTCAACCAAAGGATGGAAAAAATGGAAAATAAAGTCATGAATTACTCAAATATGATTTCATCTAAGGACAAAAGGGATTTCAACTCCACTGAAAGGGTTAAGAATGAAAATTCATGGATCGATACTGGTCACGAGAAAGGAAGGTCAAATATGAACAATGTATTTAATGGGTATTTCTTCTCTTGTAATAAATTTGGTCATAGATATAGGGATTATGCTTTCTCTCTATAGATCAAAAGGTATATCCTATGATACAATTATAACTAACAAGGTCATATAGATAAGAACTAAGAAAGAGATCTTTGGAAAAAGGATATAGAAGTCATTAACACCATTAAATGGTTCAAGGAGACTAATTCTATTAATGGTGAAAAAAATAAATAAAGTTCAAGTGGTCCATTGAAGGAAGAGTCAATGTTTATTCAAGAAGCCTTGCATACTCAAAAAGATGGGAATAAGAGATGGTTCATAGATATTGGATGCTCAAATCATATGATAGGAGAGAAGAGAAAGTTTATCTCTCTTAAGAAGACCAACCTAGGTTTAGTGAGATTTGGTGACAACAAATTTGCTAACATAGTTGGCAAAGGTACTATGAGTTTGTAAAATAGTCATACTAGGACTAAGAATGTCTTATATGTCTAAGGTTTTAAACATAATATTTTAAGTGTGAGGCAAATGTGTAAGCAAGGAAATGTTTTAACTTTTCATGATGATGTATGTGAAGTAAGAAAGGCAAAATCTGGTAGATTAGTTGCAAAATTTTATAAAATAGATAACAACATGTATGTATTCCATGAATCCAAGAAGGAGTGCTTCATGAGTCAATTAGAAGAAATTTGGCTTTGTAATAGAAGTCTTGGACATATAAATTTTGATAATATGGTAAATATAAATACAAAGGGGTTGGCAAGGCATATACCTAAGATTTATAATATTCCTCATTCTCTTTGCAAGGCATGTCTTCATGGGAAGCAAGCCAAAAGAAGATACAAATCCAAGGATTTCTCCACTACAAGGCCATTAGAGTTTATCCACATTGATCTATGTGTACCTATGAGAACTCAAGTTATTCAAGACAATAGCTACTTCATGATTCTCATTCATGATTTTACCAAGATAACTTGGATATTTTTTTCTTAAAAAAAAATTAGAAGCTTTTGCAATATTTATGGCTTTTAAAGAACTTGTGTAAAATGATAAAGGGTCAAATATCAAGTTTTTAAAATCAGATAGAGGAGGTGAGTTTTATTCTCATGAATTTGATGATTTTTTTTAGAAATAAGGGATAAGGAGATAATATTATACTACTAGAACACCACAACAAAATGGTGTTACTAAAAGGAAGAGTAAGATAGTTCAAGAGATGAGTAGAACCATGCTTCAAGATGACAAATTATTAGATGGTTATTTGGAAGAGGTAGCCAACAATTTAGTTTACATCCTAAATAGGTGTCAAATTAGAGTAAACATTGATAAGACTCCTTATGAGTTATGAAAGAGAATAGAAGTTAATGTCCAACATTTTAGAATGTTTGGGAGTAGAGGATTCATCAAAAGAGATGAAGAAAATCTTGGTAATTTCAATTCAATGTATGATGAGGGCATCTTCTTAGGTTAATCTTCTATCAGTACTTCCTATAGGTACTTCAACAAGAGACTTCACAAGATTGTTGAAGTTTAAATGTAAGGATAGATGAGACAAGTAGAGTCAAGAAGCCAAAATTATAGGTAACTGACTCAATTAATAATTCTATTGCAAAAAATTATGAGTTATCTATTTAAACAAAAGATGAAGATGAAGAGGAGGTAGAAATACAAGACTCTAAATATTCATATAGAATAATTCAGAAAGATCATCCAATCTCTCAAGTTATTGTAAATGTTAGTGCAGGTTTGTAGACTAGAAGGAGAATTTTGATCAATTAGAATCAATAAGACTTAGCTCTATTATCTATGATTGAACCCAAAACATTCATGGAAGTGAATAAAGATGAAATTTGGAATGGTGTAATGGATGAATAACTTGATCAAATAGTAAATAATAACACATGGGATTTAGTTCCTAGGCCAAAAGATAAAAATGTGATAGGTACCAATTGGGTTTTCAAAACCAAGATGAATGAGAAAGGAGAAGTCATAAGGACAAATCTAGATTTGTGTGTAAAGGATATGCTCAGGTTAAAGGAATATATTTTGATGAGACTTTTGTTCCTATGGCAAGAATGGAATAAATTAGACTCTTCTTGGCATATGCAATTTTCAAAGGTTTTAAGGAATACCAAATGGATGTGAAATATACATTCTTGAATGGAAACATAGAAGTATACATTGAGTTACCTAAAGGATAATTCATGTCAAATAATTAAGATTTTGTGTGTAAACTAAATAAGGATCTTTATGCTCTTAAACAAGCTCTTAGAGCTTGGTATGATAGGTTAGATAAGTATCTTTTGAGTCAAGGTTTTAGAAAAGGGGTAGTTGATAGTAATTTATACATTAAAATAGAAGGCAATCATCAATTGATAGTGGTTATATATGTTGATGACATAGTTTTTGGATCTGACAATGATAATATGAGTAGAGAGTTTGCAGATACTATGAGGACTAAGTTTGAAATGTCAATGTTGGTATAACTTTCTTTCCTTTTAGGATTGAAAATTAACCAACTTGATGTAGGGATATTTATTTCACAAGATAAATACATCAAGGATATGTTAAGTAAGTTTGACATGATGGATTTTAATCCAATGGGTACTCTAATGATCATAGGCTATAGGTTAAATAAACTAGATGACTCACTAAAATTTGATCAAACTTTGTATAGATCCATGATTGGAAGTCTTGTTTACTCTACTACTTCTAGGCTTGATATCATGAAAGTAGTTGGTATTATAGGAAGGTTTCAAGATAATCCTAGATAATCTCACTTGAAATAAATCAAAAATATCTTTAGGTATCTCAAAGTAACCATAGAGTATGGTTTATGTTATCCTAGAATTAGATAATTCACTTTGAAATCATAAACTGATGCAGATTAGGAAGGATGTGTGGATGATATGAGGAGTACCAGTGGTGGGGTCTTATTTATGGGAAAATTCTTGGTGTCTTGGCTAAGCAAGAAGCAAGCCTTAGTGTCTCTATAAACTATAGAATCTAAGTATATAGAAACTACTTCTTATTGCATGCAAGTCATATGAATGAAATAAACTTTGGAAGATTATAAGGTAAGACAAAATAGACCTTGTCCTATCTATTATGATAATAATAATGCAATTAGTATCTCAAAGACTATTTTTATTCAATCAAAAACTAATCACATTCCTATTTGATATCATTTCTTGAGAGAACAAGTGAGTAATCAAAGTGTTAAATTGGAGTATGTGCCTACAAAAGAGAAAATTGCATATATTATGACCAAATCATTGTCAAAATATACATTTGAGTATCTAAGACAAATCTTGGGTGTCATTTATTTCTCTATGAATCAATAGAAGGTTTTTTTCTAAGGGGGAGTAACAACTTCATGAACTTGCTCTAGAAGTGGCTTGAGAGAGAAGGATAGTAATCTTGTGTGGTGATTTTTCATGGTGAATGAATACCTGAAGATGATCAAGAGGTTAAATTTATTAGATATCTTGGGGGAGTCCTTCTCAGATGTTTCTTGATGAGTTCCATCAGATTTTAGTGCTTTTGTGTGTTCTTTTTTCATTGGCTATAGTGCTTAGTTGAAGAGAGTGTTGGCATGTAGTAAGAGGAAGTTTTCAAGGAAAGAAGAGGTAATCTCAAGGTAAGGGGGAGTTTGTATCATCTTTATAAGGTGGTATTATCCTGTTGGTGTTCTTTTTAGGTCCTTAAGATTAGTTTGTGCCCATTTTGTCATTGTGTCAAAAGGGGAGAAGGTTCTAATTATGAGAGCACTTGAAAAGAGAGAAGGAAGGTGAGATGTCTAATGGGTGTTGACATCAATGACAAAGGGGGATATTGTTGGAGAGTTTTAAATGATGTCATATAGGTTTCCAAGTGAGTGGATGAAGTTTTTTGATAGCCTAAGTGTCAATGATAAAGTGTGCAGTGTACTTATCCTATTATGCTTGAAGTAGAATTAGTTGATATTCAGTTTTGGCATGATTAGGGATAGGTCTAAAGTATTGATCATGTGTGATGGGTCCTATCAGAGGTCAAGGATGATTGGATATCTTATGAAAGTACATGGTATTCATTCATTTCTTCATTATATTCATCTTGGCATAGTCGGTTCTGAGATAGAAAAATCTAATTAGGCATATTGATGGTATTATATTTCACACACATGAAAGTTATGGAATCATATTGATATATGGATGGTTCCCCTATATGAAGAGATCATATGGTTCAAATTTTAGATCATGAATTTGAGCATAGCTAAATATATGTGGGTGCAAATTTGGCCTCTCAAATAGTTCACTAATTTTATATACTTAGCTAGACCATCATTGCACTCATGTAGATATGAATGGACCAGTATGTTTATGCATTTAATAAAGGTACTAAAAAATCCAACTAAGGTAAAAGGTTTACATATATATGTTGTCTATAGTGCCAAGAAGGTACCCTAAATATTTGGAGTCATGAGGTATTTTACATCTCGATATATAAATCTTCAAAGTTGCTCTAGTAGACTATGATGGACCAAAGACCATCAATTTTAATCACATTGAATTTTGAGGTCATTAGTCAGAAAGATCCAATAGTGATCAATTAATCATACACATCAATATTAATGGTTCATATGAAGTCAACCTATCAAATATTTCATGCATTGGTGACAAGTGTCACATTCATAGAGCTTGGAAAAAAGATCAACAATTTGTAGATGATCATACACTCATAAGATCAATGGTGTGGGTTGAGTCAAATATTCAACAAAGCTCACAAGACTGTCAAGTGGCACAAGCACATTAACTAACAATAAAGTGTTCAAAATACATGCTAGGGAGATAAGTATTGTAATATTAGTATTTATAATGGTGAGAATTCTTTTATAAAGATTGAGCTACTAAGAAGAGATTGACAAAGTGCATTTGTTCCAAATTTTTAGGAAGCAACAAGATGATGACAAGTACTCAATGTTTAATAGTAAAGAAAAGGTAAAGATCAGGATACTTTTGAGGGAGATTGATGGTGCATATTTAATCAAAATATGATAGGACATGACAAAATGGAAACATGTTCAAATTTTAATAGTTTCTTAGTGACCATTGAAATTCAAATATTTGAATTTGCAAGGGAAGACTAGTCTATAATTTTTATGCTATAAATTTTGATATATGTAGAATTTGATATGGTGTAAAATGAAAAGTTGTATAAGACTTCATGTCACATCTAGATAACCTAGTTATAAGGTATATCTATTTTTACAATCAAATATATGGATCTCCAAAGTTGACTGTGTGTTTGACCATGTTTTTTAAGTGACTTGAGAAGGATATTTTGAGCTATTCTAATGGTATTTGGATGTTTTTAAGATGAAATAAGTGTTATATAATCTTTTGGAATTCATAAGGATCATATTTATGGATCTTGGAGGTTTTACCAATCCATATTTAGTATGAACAAAGGCTTATAATTTGATTGTGTGTTCATTCATGGTGGTCATATATACAAAATAATGTTTGGGCTAATTGTGTTGTAGCAAAAGGGTGATGTTATGGATGTTGTCACTTAAGGAAGACCTACATATCATGTGGAATGAATCTATGTATTGTTAAAGTTTTATTTTGTTCTTAATTTTCTCATAGAAGTGTCAAAGATATGGATGGGTTTCCATGAGACCTATAAGGGCTAATGAGACCTAATTAAAAGGCATAGTTGCATAATAATGGGCCATAGATGCTATGGCCAGCTTGTGAAGATGTAATTGAGTTATAAAAATGTCTTAAAGGTTAAGATATGTATTATGGCTGACCAAAATCATTATATTCATGAAGACACTATAAAAGGTAAAACCAAAGGTGATGGTTTCTAGACTTGAGAGAAGTGGTGTGTGAAAGTTATAGTGTGAAGGAAAGAAGAAAGGGTGAGTTCCCAGTGGATGAGTTATAGAGTATAATAGATTGATGACTATGTGTATGACCTTTAGTTCATATTTTTGATGTTATAAGAGTGTTATTTAAGTTTTAGATATTTAGGATGAGTAAAAAGGTCTAGAGTGATCAAAAAGGATGTTTTGGATGCCTTGAGTATGAGCAAAGGATAAATGATGTCTATGTGATTTTTTAGGTGATTGAGTTGGTGCTTGATCATCTAGGGGGTTGTAGCCTCTTTAATAGTTGGTAATAGCTAAAGGCCAAGTGGGTGATTCACTAAATTGAGGGGTGGGTATTCCTTGATTAGTTGGTGTTGATCTAAATTGAAGCAATACCTTTATAAGACAGTAGTCCAAAGCTTGTTTCAAGTGGGTTTTCTCCTCCATGAGGGTTTCCCACATAGATCCTATGTTGTGTTTCTAATCTTTCATTATCTATTTGTTCATTATTATAAACATATTTAATGTTTCATGAATGGTTTTATTAAATGCTTAAGTGTTTGAAGGGTTTGGAAATTAAATATGATTTTTTGCCACCACTAATTCACCCCCGCTCTTAGTGGTTTATACCTTTAATATCATCCTCTATAGTAGTATCATATGAAGTTGGTGGTGGATGTGCCTAATATGTGTAGTGAACACCTAATGTGCTTCTCACCTCATTCATTATGTGCTTTGGAAATAGATTTTAGAATATATGTAATGCCTTAGCTTCTATTTGATGTATTTTTGGTGCCTCTATGGGTGTTCCCACATCAATATTGTTATCCTAAACCAAATCTTGTGTCTTATGTTTAAGTCTTATGCATTTTTTTATTATATGGACTAATACCTTGTGATACTCATATAATGAGTTATAATCATAGTCATTTAGAAGAGGTCATGTTGTATCAACCTATTTAATGGGAGGGAGAGATATGGAATTGCATTCCAAGAGATAATGTAATACCTGTGCTAGTGACTTTGGAAAGTTGGTGAAGATTAAACACTAAGGAGTGGATAAAACCAAACTAGGAAATGGCTTAGAAGCTATGTTAACTATGGCCTTTTGATCACTCTTGTTTTTAGTGGCGTTTAACTTGTATGGATCCTTATTTAAAATCTTAATAGTTGATTAGTATCCATTGCTATACTTTAAATATCCCATTGATAGAAGCTTAATCTCTCTTTATTTTACTGTGTGACACAAATCTATGAATGGAGGAAACTTATTAAACAAGATAGCATCATATATCTTGAAGATATTTGTCTACCCTTGGGCTATTCAATTTATCTATAATAATCTTGTATCACAAGATGTATTATGTGATAGGTTTGTTTGAATTTTGTTTTAATTGTGTAACTTGCATATACGATATCTTGTCACTAATATTGATGTATAAGTGTGCTAGAAATATGTTTGAAAATGGATTGAATGTTAAGATAGATTGATTTAGTAAGCCATAAAACTATTGTAGGGCATAATCCTTTAAACTGTATGGAAACAATTTTGTGAGAAGCTAAGCATTGGACACATAGTCTAAACATGCTATGTGAAAAGCTATAATATGGTGATTTGGGTCACCCTTAGCATCATATAATGTAAGATTAGGTGCCATGAATCTGAATGGAAAGGGATTTGTCACTTTGTTATGTGCCAAATGTGTATGTAAGATAATATTAGAATCCAAGGCATGTGATGGCATAGGGGTTTCCCTCTCAAGATGTAACACATTATCTTTCAAAGTATGAACCTCATGAATAAATTATTATACATATGGAGTGGAGGAGCTAGACACAAGAGGTGTAGCTATCACTAAAGGTTATTGAATCATACTTTTAGGTTGTGCTATCTAAGTTGGATCCATTTGAGCTATGGCAATTTTATTAGCCGAGGGAGTTGAAGATTGACCATTATTTGATTTATTATTGATTTCGAATATAGATTGAAGGAATTTTTCATGATCAAGGGGATGTTCCCAAATTCTATCTCTAAATCTCTATAACATCTCAGCTTTATTGATAATCATGTTATCATTTTTAAGTGTAAGGAGAGTGTCCCAATTTTTAATATGTATATCATCTTGTTCTTGATTTTATTATTCATCTTTAGAATCATTATCATTAAAATCCACATAATCAGTGTGTGAAGGATGAATGAATAGAGTTATAATAGGTCCCTTATTCGTGTTATAGGCTTGAACAACAAGAATCTAAATATGCATTATAGTATTACCAGCTAGTCTATCACTTCTTAATAGAAAAGGGATATCTTTTTAGATGGAATATAGGAAACAAATTGGAAAAGAGATACTAAAATAGAATGTATGAAATCTATTTTTTTAATCATATAATGAAAATAGGAAAAAGAAGGATACAAACCCTAAGAACATCTTATGTTAGGGTTTAATAAATACTTGAAGTAGCTCAGGTTCACCAAATGTTATAACCTTTTAGGGTTTTACTTATGTAAATTATATGTTTGATTAACAGGTTGAGTAGTATAAATCAATGAAATAATACACATAAAATAACCACTAACTTGTAGATTTTGACTAGCTTTGACTTTATAAAAATAGTAATAAATATGTGAATATAAAGACTTATCTATAAAATACCTAATACAAAAAATATGAGTGTTGGAGACTGAGATATGAATAAGTTTGAGTGTCATCAACTTGACCACTATATCATAACCCCTCCTAGATAGTGGTGCCACATTTGGACAATAGTGTCATCTATCTCTAGTGTCTTGAAAATGGCACTAGTGTCCTCTATGTAGGACTACACTAAATTTCTAGGTACACCTATGTCTATGTTTCTAGGTTTTGTTCCTACACACATAAAGTTTGAAAATTTGTATTGTGCCTATAATAGATAATTTATGATGAAAAACCTAATCCTCCTTGCAAGTAAGGCATGAGATAAAAAGTATGTTTGTTAGTAGGATAAAATGGACATATTCAACACCCCTTTGTGAAGAGAGTTATCTACATAAAAATACTCCAAGGAGAGATCAAGCCTAATGTAATTCTCCCCACCTAAGTTTTGGTGCAAGTGCAAGTGATGTTAAAATGATAGTGGTCTTGAATACCTTGAGTATGCTTGAGATTGTAAATCTATAAAATTTGAACTTAGGGAAGTTATGGATCGTAGTATTCATAAGTAGAGAATAATAGGGATTAATAACCTTGATATTTCTCAATTTTTTTGTGTTTGAATAGGAATTTTACATCTAATTTCCATCTAGTGGATAAAAGTCTAAAAGTCATGTATTTATAATGTTATATAGCTTGTGTGGATAATTAAAGATGATTAGGATGACCTTGGGAGGGTTTTACCTTTGAAAATTTATTCATTCAAGAAAGATAAGGTAAAAGACATTAGTGCCATTTTTGGGACACTAACTCCATGTGGCTCTAGTGTCCTCAATGTGGTGTTAATGTCCATTTGGGCATGAAAGGCCAAGATCAAGAAATGAGGATCTAAGAATGTGTTTAATCTAACTAAATATGATTGTGTTTGTCACAAAGGCTATAAAATTGTGATCATATTCTCTAAGATAAGACTAGGGCTAAACTAGGAATAGGTTGTCTCAAGTATCACTCTTTGTACTCAAATAACACTTTTAGGTGATTACAGTCTACCATGTAATTATATCTTCATGATGATGTATATATGTTGATTGCATCTAAGTCTTATATAATGTTCCATGATATATTTTATCATATAAAAATAAAATTTCCATTACAAGCATAGTGGCTTCTAACTTGTTTTACAACAAGTTTTGAATCCCCCATCACTCTCATGTTATTGAATTTCTTCCTTAGTGGAAACTAGAGTACATGCATCAATATATCATAATTAGCTACATTATTTATTCATGTAAAATGTAACTATAAAACTTCTATATATGTCCTTCCTTGTGGATTTATAAGCTTGATATTGGCACCACACCCACTCTTAGACTTAGAACCACCAATTTTTAGTATCTATACATGATCCTAAGTTATGCACAATGGGCTCTAGATAGTGGATGTTATAGTTGTGTTGATATATTGATTTATCTCTTTATTTTATAGTGTGGGAATGATTTTATATTCTATTAATAAGGATATTTTTATTTGATCTTAAAATACTGAGGTAGGCAATAATCTATTAAAAATGGAAATATTTTTTGCCCCAAGTCTTCAAACACTTGTTTCTCATAGGGATAACCATGTTTGATATTATCATATGTTGATGAAGTGTCATTGAATAAAATCACTTATAATGCATAGAGGATATCTTTATAATTTAGTTGTTTAAGTTATTCTTACTAAACTTATTATTTTACAATCAAAATGTTATTGGATAATTTCCCATAGGATTTGTTTTTTTCTCAAGCACATATACTCCAAGTTTAGACTCTTTGAAAAAGATATAATTTGTCTTATTGTATTTCATTATCATGTGAAATTATATTCAACTCTCTTAATCTTGAATTTATTAAGCATACCATACCATGGAAACTACATGTGGGAGAAATTAGTTACTATTTACCAATTGAGTTTCTTGGACCAATCTCAACTAAGAATCATCCCAAATGCCTTCAGACTATCAAGCACCTAAATATCGATGAACTATGGAATTCTAGGATCAAAATTGAATTGATTATGAATTTGGTTGAGCTCACTAACCACCTTTACCTCTAACATATCTACCTAGACCACCTTTTTAATTAATTTGGCTAGTGTCAGTCCTAGCTATTGGCAAATGGCATGAGGTGTAACATTACTTAAAGCACCTAAATCCACCAAATAATTATATAAATTTTTGCCCAAAAATATAATTTTTAGTAAAAATAATTTTTAATTTTCTCTTTATACACAAAAACATAACCATCTACTATGTCATCCACCTCTTTATTCCTAGGGATAGATAACTCTTTCAATAATAATTCCCTTGAATTAGATATTTAGATCAAATCAAAAATTTCTATGTTGGTCTTAGTTTTTTCTAGGTCCTCAATTTTTACCCTCATTTATTGTTTTCTAGTGATTTATCAACTTGGGGAGGTGTAGAAGTATTCCTAGGTTGATAGGAGGTAGAAGGTCCTTTATGTGGGGAAGGGTTATTACTTGATTTTTCATTAGGTGAAACCTAGATGTTGTTTATAATAATAGAGGTTGGTAAAGTATTTGACAAATTAATCCTTATTTGATAGTTATTACCCATTTATAATTGTTTTAAGGAATTAAATTCTTCCAAGTTATCACTAGGCTCATTATCACTCTCAAAAGGAAACTCATAGGTCTCTAAAACCATGGTAGTGCTCAGGCCATCTCCACTTGGGCCTAGTTTAATATTGTCTGGTAGAGGGACTATTTCAAGGTTATCCATATTTTACAATATGTTTGAGGCTAATTCAAACTAAGCACAATCTATCTCAACATGTTCACTTATGTTGTGCAATTTAATCCAAGTGGGTAAGGCTAGGAATACCATGTTTACTAAGTTAAAAACAATATTACTACTCTAATTAGTGTTTTTAAGGGGACTAGGCACATTTCCATTATAATTCATGGTGTTCCACTATCTATTAGTCTTTTATAAGTTGTTGTTTTTGTTCTGAGATGGGTTATTTGTAGTCTAGTTGGTGTTTTGAGGCACGTACATTTGAAATTTGACTATATCATTCGTTAATCTATGAACCATTTGTTACAAACTATCCACCTCATGGGTCATAGTGTCACTTTGGTTACTTCCTACTTAGGGTTTTTGATTATCCACTAGTGAATTAACATTTAGAAACATAGGGGTATATTTTTTATGATTATTAAGAGAAACATAGTTACTTAAACTAGTCATTGTAGTAGTATTGTGTGAAACAGGGACAAGTTGCCTTTTAGGTTGAGATAATACATGATTAAGAGGTGCATAGGGATTATTATTTAGCATATGATTCAAGTTTATTAATTATAAGTAGATTTAGGCTTGAATACATGGATCTCAAGATAGGTTTCATTAGAGCAATTTTATGTGTAAGAGCCTAGTTGATCATAGGGATTTGATTATAGGCACCTAGTTATCCTAATGATGGTAAGGGATAGGCACCATACCATTGAAGTACCATCTACTGATCAATGATAATATATTATAAGCTAGATACAAATATGTGATTGTTACAAAATTCCTCCTAAGAAACATAGAATTCATAGGGTCTAGGTCCCTCAAATATGTTTATATAGCATCAAGCTCTATCTATGTGTATGGATGTTTCAACATTTTTTATATCTTAGGGAACCAAATATTATAAATACTCATTGGATTGTTGGGTTCTCTATGGGCATCTAAAAACTAATGATATAGTATGGTGGGGTCTATCAGTATCCTAAACTTGTTAATGAACACAATCTGAAGGTTTGTCCAAGAGATGATAAATCCATTTGGGATACCTATATACTAACCATATGCTGACTCATATAAAGTATAAGTGAATAATTTATAACAAACATCTCATGTTAAAATTGAGTTATGATCAAGGTATCCTTGAAGGTTTTTAAATGTTCTTCATTTTTTCTCACTCCACCATGAATATACCTCGAGCAAGACTTCTTAAGGTTTTTGGTTAAGTCATGTACAAGTATTCTAATGCTAATAGGAAAACTAATTCCTCATATCCATGAAGTATTATCCTTGAAATGGTTTTGATGAAGAGCAAATGGGTTAAGTAAATGAACTATTATCTCACTCAATTGGCCATTATGGTCTACTCTAGGTCAAGGGGCCTTTATTGGTTAACACTTTTGAAAATAAGCTTAGACTAACAAGACTAGTTCACTCAGAATCTAAATAAAAACCCTTATATAAATAATACTTACCATTATTTAAATAAATTAAACAATGCATAAATAATTAAAAATAAATAGATATCATGCAATCTAGATAAAAATTTAGTAATTTCCTTCAAATTAAAATATTTCTAAAACTAATCTAATAGTATTTATAAAAATATCAAAGGAGAGAGGAAAGGGAGAAAAAGAAAGATGGGCCTACTATGTAGAATAATAGATCTAATTCTATTAACTTGAAAAATTCTTTGATATATGAGTCTTTTTTTTGGTTATTTAAACACAAATAACATGCAAATACAATGCAAGAGTCTGGGATAATTTTATCTATATAGTGGAGGGAAATAAGGTCACCATATACATGTCTAGACTAATAATATCAGTTGATAATGATTTCATATTAAAGGTATTTAATGAATCACAAATAGGATCCATTACACACTATAGATAGATATATAACTAAAACATAATAGTCTCAACTCTGTCAAAGAATAAAACTACTTATACAGTAGAAAATTACATAAATTAAAGAGGCAAAGCTCTCTGATCTCCTACCTAACTATTTTATTTTATCAGTTGATCAATGATCCATCCCTTATTCACTTAAAGAGATTATATTTTATAGGAAAAGTAGGCCCATTAGGTCATTAATCCATTCAAAAACTTATGGTTACAATATTTCAATGGGATATATCCATTTGAATTTTGAATTTTTTAGAATATCTTTCCCAATCTTGAGACAATCGACAACTAGGCCATGCTCAACAGATATTGAATTTAATTTTGGGAAGTTAAATGTCACTCAAATATCCTTGGGATAAAATTTTGGTCATGCTATGTGTATAGGTACCAAGTCATAATTATGGAATTTTTCTATCACATGTGTCCTTAGTCACCTAAATCCAATGTGCATTCCAAGTCTGAGTTTAATGCCACTACCCAAATAGTGTCAAATCTTGAATTTCATGATCAAACTATCATTAAGAGGCTCCCCCTATAATTCATCATTACATGTCAGATTGGATACATAATTGGTTATAGGATATGATGGTTTATTAGGTTAAGACATGTGTCAATTTGGGCCTCTGATCTACTTAGGATGACTTTTCCAACTATCCTGGTAATCAAGATTCATTGTGATGTCCTCTTTCCACTTGGTAGTATTTTACTAGTAAATGAACTTGATGTAAGATCTTGTTTTCATCTAATGATATGTGTTATATTTTTTATTACTCATTTATTAGTTGAGGGCCCATGTTTTTTTATTATACTTTTGTCTAGGATTCCCCAAGATCTTGACATGTGGCCACATCCTAAAAAATTTAAGTCTATTGCATGTTGATTGTGCATTGACCACCTTAAGGTCCTAAGGACACATGATTATGACACACGGAATCATCCTAATAATCTAGAGAGTTGTTGGTAAATTTATGTGTTTAGTGTGTCTCAACTGATATAGATCGCTAATATTTTAACATGTGTCTTGATCTTGGGCACTCTTTTCATCTCCCATCCATTAGACTACTATAATAAACTAAGGGGTATATAGAAGTGGGATGTTTACACATGTTTCCATCCTATTCACCTAAATATTATAAAACCTACTTACCATGCACTAACCATTCTAGGGGCCTCAGGAAATAGGATCATGCCACATGTTGCCATCCAAGATTCTAGAGGATCCTTAGGTGGGGTGTTTGTTCAAAGCACTCTAGAGGAGTGGATTAGTGAGATATTGATAGGTGGTTCATACTCATTCATTTTAGGCCTACATGAAAAAAAAATTATACCTTTGAAAATATAAAATAGTTTTTAGAATTCAAATATTAAATATACTTGAAAATGACTACGTTAAAAACCAAATAAATACAAATGAGAAGGAAATATAGATGATATCAATTAAAAAAATGCATCTTGCCAACCTTAAAGATAAATTTAACCCACCTATTATCAGTCTATGTTTCACCCTTAAGGCAAATATGTTTAAGGCTTGCCTCATCTAGCTGATATAATTAGATCACCTCTAGGTGTGGGTATCCTATTGAGTGTAATAAACCTTTAGTTTTAGGGATAGCTCCTGATGCAGGAGCATCTACAATAGTTCAAATTCTAGTGTGAAAATTCAAATTTTGGTTTTCCCTCCAAATTATGAGATTTCAAAATTTCACCTTAAAAGTAAAATGTAATTATCAAAAGGTAAAAGGTGAAAGGTAAAAAGTGATGGTTAGGCTGTTGAGTAAATTAGGGGGAAATGGTTGAAACTATTTTCAACCTTAGTAAATTGTTAAAACTTAAAAACAGTCTTTTGTTTGCCTTAAGCCCAATTTGGGCGTAGAAGTTAGAAGGAAAGTTCTTGAAAAGAGAAAAAAAGAAGAGAATTCAGTAATGAGAGAGAAGGAGAGGAGCATAGAAAGGAATAAGGATAGAAATTAAAAGTTCTCTCATTCAAGGGAAAAGAATGGAATGAAGAAAAGAGAGAAGAATTAGTGAGGGAGGACCTCACTCAAGAAATGTGAAGAAAAGAGAAGGAGCAAATTTGATTGAAGTCAAGAGAATGTACAGACAAGGATTTGAAATCCATGGACTTTAATATTGTAATGTAAGTCTTCTATTTGATCTAAGAAAGAATGAATATTTTGTTTCAGATGATTATACTGTTGTTGATGAAATTCTGGTAGTAGGCCTGTGTGTATGGATGTGTTTGATGGTTTTTCTATAGAACATTGAGAAAGCTACATGTAAACTGGTTATTTGGAATGTTGAGAATGATTTTAAAACCAATATTATGTGTCCAAGATATCCTTAAGCATTTTGAATGTATAAAAAGCCTAAACAGGCCTAAACAGGGTATTCAAGCATCCAAAAACTACAGCCCACTGTCTAAGATAAAAACCAACATGTAAATGTTTGCATAAAGATTATAATGACATGGAAATAATTTTTTGAGGCAGGTATAAACTTAAGAAAGGAATAAACAGGCGTTATAAATCCCTTGATGTCTCAAAACTCCAACAGTTGGAATTCAGGCCTGTAGGTGATAGTATACAGGCAAGTTAAGAAAGTTGCATGTTTTGCATAGTAGATGGGTTGATAAGGTCATCTTTGATAAAGCATATGAATGGGAAATTAATTTAGAGGTTGAAATTTTTGTATATCCTCTTGAGAGCCTATTGATTCTTGAAATAGAGGAGAAAACTAAGAACCCTGTTGACTGTTATAAAAATACAGTCAAAAGACACTAAATGGT
The DNA here is from genome assembly GCA_037957365.1 of Torreya grandis. NCBI lineage: Eukaryota > Viridiplantae > Streptophyta > Pinopsida > Cupressales > Taxaceae > Torreya > Torreya grandis. The sequence continues at coordinate 420,082 of JARHVA010008604.1, read as the reverse complement.
TAAGCAAAGGAAGGTACAGAAGGTTGATATGACTTTGATGATTATTGGAGAAGGTGTAGGGGGTTAAAAAAGACCTATAAAAGTGATTATAACCCTTGAAACTGTCTATAACACTCCCAGAAAAAATAATAAGCTCTCGGCCTGTGACTGTCATGGGAAAATTCTGAATTAGGTTCAAACCCTCAAAATGAGTTTTAAAGCTTGAAAACTCTTGAAAATTTGTAATTTGACCCTTGATGATGTTATAAAACTGTTTGAAGTGGTTTCAAGGTTCCAAAGTATGGATAAGTACGGAAAAAGTCAATTGCCAAGTGGAGCCTAGGTGCATGTGAAGGGAAGAGCGTAGGCCAATAGAGGAAAAGTGGATTTCTCCAAAGAAGTACCATAATAAATGATTGATTCACCTGTAAAAAGGTAATGGGTATCTGGAATGATGCTTGGTTTTCTTATAAAGTCCGTACATCACTCTAGAAAAGGGGTTTTGCACTAAAGGAGGGCTAATTGGAACAGGGCCTAAAGAAGAAAGTACAATTCCGTACAAAGCAACCTCAGGATATTTTTAAGTATGTTATAGGAAGGCTTAATGGGTATCCATAAATGGTCTTACTTTCATTATTGAGTCTACCTATAAATATTTATGGCCAATAAACAGGGAAAATAGGGCTACAAGGAATGCTTGAACTAAATAGGCCTGTATATGAAGTTAGCTCATAGTTGATGGTTACAGAGTTGTGTAAGATCAGTTTCATCAGCTCCCCTGATGCATCATCTAAACTCAATTCCTAAACCTACTTGTTTGTCAATAAAAAGGGATATAAGTATTCATGAAGCAAACCTAATATATAATAGGTGATGCAAACATATACTCTATCTCCTTTACTTAATCCTTAATAACATTTATGGACAAAACAAGATTGATTTCTAACACACACATTCTCTAATAGACTCCTGCACATCAACATTTCATATGGGGGTTATAATAGATAACCATGACCTAAGGATGATGAATGATAGGCTTGATTCAAGGCATTATCGATTAATTTTCAATAAAATTATAGTCACTAACACCTTTACACACCATGTAACCTACATAATACACTACATTAGTACCTTACATGAAGACAAGGACCTGTAATTGGAGAATAATCAACCACTTGTGCAAATCTAACCAGAATTAACACACTAGAATAAAAACATAAAATAATATGAATCATTCTTATATTATCTCAAGGTTGTAGATACAAATGGACAACACTTTCACATACCTAGTAGAGGGATCAATACAATGGCTTTTTAAGCCTAATTTATAGAACATGAGAAGGGAAGAGAGGGAAAATGTGGCATAAAAGTATGGAGGAGAGGTCATCATGACCATAATTCACTTAATAATCAATTATAAACATGAATAAGGATTATTAACAATTATATAACTCCTTCGATCCACTGCCTTGGATGTATAATGGCCTTCAATGAGCCCTTGGGTGTAGAAGTGTGGTGGATGACCTATTTTTGGTTATATTTGACTCCATGAAGATTACATTCACCTTGAAACTAATAAATAACTAATTCACATTCTAATATAGGTCATGAACCCAATATTATATGTAGTTTTTTTAACTTGTCCATTACTTGCATAGCTATCACCCTTTGTGTCATTCTCAATCCATTCAATGCATTGTTCTCCTAGTGGGCTAGAGACCTAGGACTTAGAGGATTTTAGGTGAGTTATGAGTCTAATAATTAATTTAATAGGTTTTTGCAATAATTTTCCTACCTTTGAGAGTTTCATCACTATGTGAATAGGCCTACAACACTCCTTTCTTGATGTAAATGATGGTTATCTCTATAATTAAGTTCAATTATACTTATTAAGCTTGTCTTCACTAATGTGGGAGTTTAATAGTGTTTTTTTTGTATCATTCCACATGTTTATAGGCCTAAAATTCCTTTCTACTCACTCAAGGCCCTCAACATTATTGGAACTATGAAAACAAACCCAAAATGAGACCTCAAAAGCCATTTTCTTGCATATTTTGCTATTTTCTTACATATTTTGCCTCACACATACCAATTTTTTGGTGTAAAGAGGGAATAATGTTTTTTAGGTTTATTCATGGTCATTGGAATCATTAGGAATATTCTATTATCCATCAGGTTCTCCATTATGTTTTGGCAGGTTTAGAGTGACCTACCATCTTAATGATGGTTCATAGGATATAGGCCTTGGATTGAAAAGTTAAGTCCATTAATATTTATCACATGGAACCCTAAAATTTATGTAACATATCTTATTCCCATGCATCATATATGGTTAGTTATAAGAAAAATTTGTTAGCCTCTAAGTTTTCACTAGGCATTCTAGGCATGCTCATGATGCTAAGGATTGTTTATAAAGCTACCCCCCTAAAACCAAATCTCTCCACCATGTATTTTAAGTTCATAGGGGTCCATAAATTCCCATAATATAATTTTTTCCCATGAATCTTTTCATTTAATATATAAGCATTCAAACTATCAGCTTGAAATGGCAGACTAGGGTGATGGAGCTCGAGGAGGGCTATTATCCCAAATTGCCACTTCCCCTACCTTATATTTCCTATAACACCTCTCTCAAGACATTTACCACCATCATGAATCATTTTATGTAATTATATATTCTTTAGTTACTTGATAAGTCACAATAATGGAGTTGGGGCTCTAAGGGCTTAAGTAGGGTTTTAGGCCTTATAAACCTAAACTGAGTTTCAAGGCTCAAGGTTAACTATAGGTACCTATGGTGGATTTAGGAATTTTAAGAATATTTATCCATTAAAACCAAAAATTTTATATATTATTAAAATGTTTCATACCCCACCTCTATTATTCTTCTTCTTTAGGTCTGTTATGACCTTCCTTGGCCTATACTCAATGTTCTGACTAGTTGATGTCAAAGACTTTAGTGGTCTTGTTTCCTTCTCTTCTCACTATTAATGGGGTTGTAACCCCCATGTAATGTTATGTAGGGTTAATAAAAACCTCCTTGAATTATTTTATATCTCATACCTTACAATCAAACACATTCTAAATCCATATACATAGGTCTTGTGTTATGAATGCTCAGTCAAGCCTAGGTAACTCTCTTAAACCTGACTCTACCTTCAAAGATATTGAAGGTTATACATATGACATAACACAATTATGGATTCATTTTTACATATTTTTTTATCTTCATCACTCAGACCAACTAGGTACCCCATTTTGATTGGGAAAACTTGAATGTATTAAGCCAATTATGTATGTAGAGTTAGAAGGTCTTGTTGGTCAGCCTATTTAGTCATTCCTTCATATTAATTTATCTTCCAATAACATAACCTATATACTTTAATAATTTTTATGTGCTACAAACTCAATGTGTATGTGGCCTACTATATTCAATTTTTAAGGAAACTAGACTACCAGCTTGTAGGTGAGGATTAGAGACATTTGACTATAATTGGAGTCCTTCTACAAGTCCACGAGCAAGATAATGGTTTTTACACCATGTTGGGAACCCAATTAAACTTATTTTAACTTTAATAACCCTTTCAAGGAAGTCATATTCACAAATAAACATCTATTTATTGCATCTACCTAGGTTTAGCTATAGGTGGTGATTTAGAGAAAATTTTAAAAGTTGGGCCTAAACCAAACCTTCTAAATTATGTTATTGACTTCTTAACAATTTCCAAAGTTGATTGAATTTATTCTCTCACAATTTAATTGTCCTTTAATTTATACAAACTTTTGGTCTCACTTTCACTCATAAGCTTGTGTACAATGGCTTAAAACTATAGGTGTATTACATAATCCTTTTAAAGTTCTAAATCTAAAAGATAAAGCCTATTATGAGGTGAAAATAGCCTAATGAAGTCATTACATAGCATATGTATTTTGAAAGACCTCATGTGAACTATTACTCCCCTTTAAAAATAATATATTAAGAACTTAAGCATTCCCATTTGGGTAATAAATAAGGCAAAATCATTTGGCTAAGTGAACCAAGCATCTTGAGGGAGAAAATGAAACCTCAGAGTCATCAAAAACCTTAAACCATGATTATAAATCTTAAACTATGATACAAGGATTATTAATGCATTTTGATCTAGTTTATGGGTAAGAGGGGATCATCCACATTCCTACATCACTCCATCTACCTTAAGAAGATGTCATTCATATACTTTTATGCAGATTGATTGTCATAAGAATGAGTTAAGTCATACTTGAAGCTTGTCTCCTTCTTTCGCATGGTAAGCATTGAGGAGCTTGAAATATAACTATCATGACCAAAATTTGACTAGATGAAGTGTGTGAGGAACATGGGGAAATCATGGAAACTTTTCATTGATCCTCTTCATGTTTTGTTATGTCATGAAACATAGAAACTCTCATACATGATCTACAATATGCAAACCAAGGGACACTAGGTGTTGATATGTCATTGCAAGTACTATAATAAAATGATTATAAGGTATTAAGATGATTTATATAGCTTTGTATACATTTACCCATGCTCAATATATCACAGTGAGATCAAATTTTTCATAAATCTATCTATAGCTTAGCTTATAGGGTTTGCAAAGGGCTTAAGACCACCTAGGGGTTTTTGGTGATTATTCATAAAGCCTAGGGTTTTGATATACAAACCAATGCTACTAAATGCAACCCCATTAGGGATTATACCTTTGGATAAGAGATTGGGCTCTAACTCCCTTTGTTTGAACCATACCATCTAATCAATCTATCCCTTGTGAGCTTACTGTTGACCAAATTTGACCCTACAAGTCAAATTAGGGTACCTATAGGTAAAAATTTGATTTTTTAGTGTTTTTATGGGTGTAATGTTATGTTGTGATGTGTATTATATTTTAATTTATGTCATTTAATGTTATATCATCCTTGGTCAATTAGTCTTTTAGTCCATTTATCATTTTAAGTCATTTTAGGGGTCATAAATGGGAATTTAATGAATTGTATAGATTATTTGGGAAGTTTTAAATTTCCAAAAGGTTATTTCACATTCCATTCATCCCATTATACCTTATTCAACAATTTATAACTAAAAAGTTTAGTGTTATTAAAAAATAAGGTAGTTTTCTTGAAGAGAGAGGAGTTTTCTTGAATTGTATGAACTTCTACAATTTAGGACAATTAAAGAGTTTCCCTTGGTCTTACAAACAATTAAATGATCATTTTCATCATAAACTCAAAAAAATGAAGAAAACCACTTATCTCTCCTTCCACTAGGTATGTTAAGCAAAAGCACTCTTCAGGTTTGACTTGGTATGGTCAGCATTAAAGGTTTCAATAAAAATTCTCTTTGGGGTGTATTCTAAACTCAGTTATATTCCATTTGAATTTTTTTTATATAGGAATTGTGACTTGTATTTTATGAACCATTCCTAAGAAGTTGACCTTTCTAGTTTGCTTATTAATCTATACACCCTATAGGTTTTGCCTTGTTTTGGGGGATTCCATATAATTCACTTGCTTATGTTGTTTCTAGATGATTTTTTATACCTCCTAAAATTATTTCCATTTTTTTAATCAAGTTTTGATTTGATTTTAAGAGCTAATCACCTCAATTTTGTAGACTAGTCCCATTCTATGTTATTGGTAGTTTCCACTATTTTCTAAATTTTTATGCTTTGTTAGTGGTTATAGAGGGTTTTGATAGTTCCATTTACATGTTTTCAAGGATATAATACTTAAATTCACCCTCCAATATCATTCTCTAATCAAATTTTCTATGAGTTACAGTCACAAAGCATCATGTAGCTAGTTTGCTTAAATACTATCATACATAGTTAGCTTTTTAGATATGCAATGTTATAAATCACAACCATGGAGGTATATTTATGATATTTAAATATTGTATAAATTCACATGGTAGATTAAATCAAGTAAATTATTTCACTTGGATGAATAGATACACTCCTGGTCAACACAGTCATCTTCATTTTCAATCTGCCATTGATATGTGCCTACAGGAGTTTTTAAAACATTAAAACATAGTATAGAAGCTACCCTAAATATTTTTAGATCATGATATATTTTTTTATTCCTTTTAAATTGAATGGATAAGGTTATATAGTTAAATTCATGATATCACTACCCATCATATAAATCTTGTTATCTGCCTACATACAACTCCATCTTCACCTACAAGAGTCTCCTTGCTGACATCATACTAAGGTGGAGAATTCGATAGTTTTGTAAATATCTCAAAGTAAAAATAAGTGACTTTGAACACTTTTTTAGGGTATATAAAGTGTTCATAAACATAATTTTATTACATACTGATCCAACTTACTTCTTTACCTATATGTGATAATAAACACCTACATGTGATCCTAGAAGAGGATAGAAAACTCTCAATGGAGGAAGTTGAAACATTGAAAAAGACTTTTTTGAGGTTTTAATATATATTTTTATCATGATATATCTCTTTAATTTTTAAATGATAAAATTACATTGGATAAACCTTCAAAATATGAGGTGATTATTTTAGAGATCAAATCTATAGACTAAGAAAACAAAGGCCTAAAGCATTTTGATGGAAGTCATCTGACAAGGTTGAAAATGAATTTTGATACATATAATGACATTTTTTTGTAACCTCTATCATGGATAATAACCTTTACAAATTTTAAGTATGGAATATTAGTGGAGGATGGTGTTTGGAGGCCTTAGAGTTGCTCATTTAAACATTGATTTTTTCTAGTATTATCTACAGGTTTGAACTCTTAAGTACCCATTGGTATACTAAAGAGAAAATAGGTCATAATATTATGTTTTTATGGCCCAATAGAGTAAAATTTATACCAAATGGACATGAATATCATAAATATTATGTGTACATGTATTATTCCAAATCTTATTTACACTTACAAGTTTTCCATCAAGAAAATACTCACCTACAACAAGGAAGACAAAAAATAGGTCAGGAATGGTGTATAGATGATGGTATATATGAGTGTTTTAATGTAAAAAAGTCTTAAATGGTGAAAAATAACCAAATTTTATTTTATTTTTATCTACATAGATTAATATGCATGATATGACCCCATCTACCACCTACAGGCATCTGCCTCTTGAAAGCATTCACCTACAACCAGTATAAGTTCTTGTATCATTCATTGAAAGGGTTTAGACATGAAGATAATAACCATATTTATGTGAATTAACTCTTAATGGTTTATAAAATGAAATATATAACATTTTTCAAAATTAAATATGTACCATTAGGCCTTTTTCTCTAAAAGGAGTCAACTATTGTTGACTGTCTTAAGTAGTGAGTGGAAAGGTGTATGTCTAGGTGTTTTAAAATCATGAAGATCAAGAATATGTGATGAAATAAATGTAAAATTACCCTATTAAATATAATGTTACCCAAAATAATCATTCTAAAGCTTGATCATATAATATTATCTATAGGTGTCATTCCAAAATAAGGACATATGCAGATGTACACTCAGTCTTGTCAAGTAGTGTGTATCGAAAGGAGTATGTAAATAGATAAGGTGATTAATACACCTATAATTAATTAATAATTTCCATAAATTTATATATATTATATTGAACATGTAAATAAATAAAATAAAATATCCCAAACATGTAAAACATAGTCTACACCAAAGAATCTTGCACACCGTGTATTGTTTGCATAGTTTACCTTGGAGATATAAGGAGTAGGGGGTCCATTAACTTGATAAAATAATAAAAATTGGTGAATAGGGACCTTAAAACTTTGGTATACTCATAAATTATTATTTTTTATTATACAAATAAGTGATGTCCCCTTTATTTTATCTTAGATAAAGGGCATTTCCCTGGGTGCATAGGCCTACAATCTTAAGGAATGGAAAGGAAAGGATGAGATATGAGTTGGTGAAACATTTAAATATATGTGAAAGTATATATTATTCATATATAAATTATGTAAAAAAATCTTAGATTAAATAATCTCCAATAGGGAGGTTTAAAACCTTAGAGTTGTAGTCAAGCCTGCTAAGCATGACTAGGCCTAGAAATCAAAAGGGTGGTCAAATTTATGTATATAATTAGATCATCACCTAAATATATTGAAAAATGTTTTAAATTTGAATTTATTGGTGTTAAATCTCTTGGATTTCATGGGAATCCATCAATAAATTCATTTTGGTCTTTAAGTTGCAGGCAGGACTATTGAGCATACTTAGACCTAAAGCCAAATGCATAACCATTCATACTTATAGCATGATATATACATTATAACATATTAAAAAATGTTTATGATGTCACAATAAAGGTGTTAAATCTATTTATATGAAAATAAAACCATGAAGAATCCACTTTTTGGCTCAAGACAACCTCAGGCCTATACTAAAGGAAGAAACAAGCTCGAGTAGGTAGCTTTGAGTGTTCATATCTCCCTTGGTAGTTTTAATGGAGGAAAAATATGTTTACAGGGGTTAATAGGGTCCTTGACCATCACATTAGTGATATTTTTTGGCAATTTGAATGTGAAACCTACATGAACAATACTTAAGAGGTCAAATTTCTCAAAACCTTTGTTAAACCCTTACGAAACCCTGATTGGAGAAATGAGGATGGGAAGATGATCTAATGAAATAGTTTAACCATGAAATATATTTTAATTTGTATAAAACTCTTTTGGGTTCATCACCATCCTATTAGACTATATTAAATTGTATGCATGAGGTAAAAATAGGGTTTTTTAATTATTTTATGCTTATATAGGTTCTAGGAGGTTCTAAGAGATGAAAAAAATAGGGGAAATTTTAAGACTTTTTATAACTCCACATGTTCATTTCATTCCTCAAAATAATTCTTAAGTGCCTCAACTAGCTACTTCATCTCAGCTAGTCAAAATTGGCATAGTGACCAAGCTAGTGAGAAGGATGGAAAACTTCAAGTGAGGTGATATTAAGGTGTGCCTAATGCCCCTAATGACATTTAGGGTATTTAAAAGTCTAATTAACTCCATCATATATATTTTAATGTAAAACTAAATCTAATTTTAAGGCCAAGTGTGTAGGGTGCATGAAAGAGGAGTTTCTTAGACTACATGCAGTGATAACTACTTTCTAGATGATTCCAGATGACCAAGCCTAAAACCAATTCATGGAGAGTAATTTTTGAAATATTTAATCTTAATTATAATCATCATACCTATCCCTAATTATTTTTGGGATATTAAAATAGGTCTAAATCATGAAGGCAATTTTTTGAGCTAGAATGAGTTTCATACCAATTTTCATGAGTTTTATGGCTTAGATGGACACTTGTGTTTCCTAACCTTTCATGGTTCATCCCAAATCCTCTTATAATTCACACAAAACTTATTCTCTCATCTTTAAAATTTTAATTTTGACCCTTGGACTTCTCTCTTCTCGTCTTTCTCTCTCTTAAGTTCTATAAGAACTATCCATTTTGGCCATTGTAACTTATGCTCCACCTAAGTATGGTAAAGCCTTGCTCATTTTCATACCATTTGATGAATAATACTACTGAATTTTACCTTTTTATGACTATTCATAGTGTGTTCTATTTGAACATTGTATCTTTCTTAGTGAAGACTATGTATTCCTTAGCATGTTGTCTCATTCTTTCATCTTATTTTTAGTTGGAAAGCTTATTATTTTAAGGCATGTGAAGTGTTATAGGAAGTGTTAAGGTTAAGTGAGTTAGTATATTTACTATTTCCATTCAAGGCCTCTTCTCTATTACTCATAGCATAAACATTCATCCATAACCTCATAATGTAACATTGATGTGAGAAGATGTAGATTAGAGAAGTGTATGTTTGGTTAGTCTCTTGTTTTCATGTGTAACATGTAGCTGGTTGGAAGTCATCAACTTATTTTTTGTATAACCTCCCTTGGGATAGTTTTCTTTAAATTTTCTCTCTCCCTTTCCCCCATAAAGTTTAGGTGAGTAGTGATCCAAATTGGTACATCAAGGGAGCTATCCCTATCTAGAGATTCAACTCATCCTTAGGCTACCCACAAGCCTAGAGGTGTTTCCAATATGCCACTTAGATGAGGATATCTTAGAAATCTCTTTAAAGCATTTGAATACAAGTGAAAATAGTTTTTGGCATGCTTGGTTTGACTCTTATTCCAAGAGGTTAAAATATTTTTGGTGTTGTCTTTCAATAATAAGCCTTTTAAGGCATCTATCAATTGGTTCAACAAACTAATTATTTGTGCTTTTAAGGCATGGAATCAACATCGGTCGGGTGCAGACTGAGATGTGACCAGCATCAATCATTGAGATAGATTTTGGGTAGATAGCAAGCTATCAAGGAGTCTCAAGCGCCCATATGGAGGACTTAAAGGGTAAGTAAGCCTCAAATTCATCATTTCCCTTCTTTACACTACTTGTTGCTCACTGATGGTCAAGAACCAAGAAGTTATTAAAGAAGCAGAGCAGGTAGATACAAAAAATAGTGGTAGCTTGGCATGGATGAAGGATGTGATTCCTTGGAGAAGAACCAAATTGGAATTTTTTGGTGGAGTTGCCAGCTGGAAGAAAGCACTGAGAGACAAATGGATGTTCAGGATAAAGAAGAGCGGGAATGGACACGTGAGATGGAAGGCTAGGGTATATGGTCTTGAGTAAGCTATAAAACAATGGAGGTTTGACCATTGTGTTTCTCTTTACCAGGTTGGATATTATTAGCTACATTATCCTGTTACTATATTGTGTGCTTGTTACAGGGTTACACATATAGGGAGTTACTAAACTAAAGGTAAAGTTAGTTCAGAGGTGTGTCATGAGGAATCTGGGAGCAACAAGATTCTTTGGCATGAGTGTGTTCTAGAGACATGGAAGGTCACATGTTGATTTTGTCTCCAGATGATTGTGTGAAACCGGTTAGCACACCGATGGTTAGACAGTTCTATGAATAGTGTCCTAATTCACATAATGAGGTTAAGTGCATGGTATGTACTAGACCTGAGATTTCCCAAGCAGTGGGAGCTATCAGCAAGTTTGGGGTCAATTTGGGAAAGAAGCATTGGAGGGTAGTTCAATGGATTCTCAGGTATCTAAGAGGGACCAGCTGTAGGTTCACATGCTATGCAGGGTCAAGTTCTTTTCTACATGGGTTGTAGATGCGGATGTAGCAGGTGATTTGGATGACAGGAGGTGCACCATAGGATTTGTGGTGGTTGGTCTTCAAGAGTGATCTTGAAGAGGGATACAAAACCAGGGAACAAACTAGATGATGTACAAGTATAGGTATAGGTGTAGTTATTTATCTCCAAGTGGGAGATTGTTAAGTTGTGGAGCTAAAATCTTCACCAATGCAAACATGGAGGAGTTACTGAGTTACAAGAAAATTGGTGTCGATAGGGAAACCGACGTCGGTCATCTACATTGTAGAAGTCAATTGACATCGGCAGGAGTCGGCCGACGTCGGTCATCTCTAGATAGACAAGGACTGACGGTCACCTATGTGGTTCCAAAACTATTCATTACATGAACAGTTAGTTTGTTGAACTGGTTGTTTGCATGTAAAGGCTATTTTTGGTCTTAAGTTGTGTGTCTAATTATTTTAAATTATAAGTCTAAGTTATTGTTTATTATGGGATATATTTATAGACCCATTAACATGTATTATAATGAGAGAAAATAGAGGAAGGCAAGGAAGATCCTTCCAATTGTAAGAATAGGGTGATCTATAGGTTGTTGCAAGATCAGGAAGAAGTTCTACATGGTAAGTAAGATCATTTGAGTTGTAGGTTGTTGAAATTTCATGGGAGATCTACTTGAAGTACTTTTGAGTGCTTGGTACTGGCAGTGTTATTACTAACTGGTTGGAGGTGAACACCAACTCTGTGTTTGAGTTGTGTATTGGGACCATTTTTGGTAGGAGAGTGAACTCTTGATTGAGAATTACTGGGAGCCCTTGAGGTGTGGGAAGCCTCACAGAGGTGTGAGAAGAGGTGGCATCTTCTTTATTGTATTTTCTTTCTGGATGAGTATTAATACAAGATTGTGTATTATCTCTCATATCTTGTGTCATTTGTGAATTCTAGTTACTTGTTCATTTTGGTATAATTTCGTGTTTAGTTGCTTATAAAAGGTAATCATATTGTGCTCTTATTGAGGAGCAAGATCCTGACAAGTTAGAATAAAAGCATTTGTGCTCTTGATTTCCTTAACAATTGGTATCAGAGCACAATATGATTACGTTGTATAAGCAATTAAACATGAAATTATACCAGAATGAACAAGTAACTAGAATTCACAAATGACACAGAATATGAGAGACAATACACAATTTTGTATTAATACTCATCTAGAAAGAAAATACAATAAAGAAGATGCCACCTCTTCTCACACCTCTGTGAGGCTTCCCACACCTCAAGGGCTCCTAGTAATTCTCAATCAAGAGTTCACTCTCCTACCAAAAATGGTCCCAACACACAACTCAAACACAGAGTTGGTGTTCACCTCCAACTAGTCAATAATAACACTGCCAATACCAAGCACTCAAAAGTACTTCAAGTAGATCTCCCATGAACTTGCAACAACCTACAACTCAAATTATCTTACTTACCATGTAGAACTTCTTCCTGATCTTGCAACAACTTATAGATCACCATGTTCTTACAATTGGAAGGATCTACCTTGCCTTCCTCTATTTGCTCTCATTACAATACATGCCAATGGGTCTATAAATAGATCCCATACTAAACAATAACTTAGACTTCTAATTTACAATAATTAGACATGCAACTTAAGACCAAAAATAGCCATTACATGCAAACAACTAGTTCAACAAACTAACTATTCATGCAACAAATAGTTTTGGAACCACACAGGCGACCAACGTCGGTCCCTATCTGTCTGGAGATGACCGATGTCAGCTGACTCTTGCCGATGTCAATTGACTTCTACATTGTAGATGATCAACATCGGTTTCCCTATTGATGCTGGTTTCCCTAGAACTCAGCAACTCCTCCATGTTAGTTTGTTGAACCAGTTATTTGCAAGATCAGGGAGGAGATCTAAAAGCACAATTGATTACCATGTACAAGCAACTAAATGTAGAATTTAACCAGAAGTAACAAGTAACTAGAAATCAGAAATAGCACAGAATATGAGAGGCAACACATAATTGTATTCAACTCATTCCAGAAGGAAATTACAATAAAGAGAAGGCCAACTGACATCGGTCAGAGGTCGACAGAAAGCAACTGACATCAGTCAGGAGTCAGCCGACGTCGATCACCTCCAGACAGATAGGGACCGACATCGGTCGCTTGTGTGGTTCTAGAACTACTTGTTGATGGATAGTTAGTTTGTTGAACCAGTTATTTGCATGTTAAAGACTAATTTGAGTCTTGAGCTGCTTGTCTAATTATTGTATGCATGAGATTTATATAATAGACTCATGGGTTGTATTGTAAAGTGTAGAATCAGAAGAGTTCTTCCATGGTAGAATCACAAGGGTTCTTTCAGGTATGTAAGATCAGGTTGATCTATAGGTTGTTTCAAGATTAGGGAGGAGATCTACATGGGTAAGTAAGATCGGTTGATCTGCAGGTGTGTGTGTGTGTGAGGTCAAAGGTAGATCTGTGGGGTAGCAAGATCAAAGGTGACAGCAACACATCAAGGAGTAAGATCAAGTGAGATCTACTTGGAGTATTGGTTTGTACTCAGTTGTACTAGCAGTATTGACACTTACTGGTTGAGGTGAACAACAGCTCTATGTTAGCCATTTGTTGTGACCTATATTGAGAGAGGATAACTCTTGAGAAAAGATTATTGGTATGCCCACGAAGTGGATGAAAGAGTGTGATCTCTTTATTGTAATTTCCTTTTGGAATGAGTTGAATACAATTGTGTGTTGCCTCTCATATTCTATGTTATTTCTAATTTCTAGTTACTTGTTACTTCTGGTTAAATTTTGCATTTATTTTCTTGTACATGGTAATCAATTATGCTCTTAGATCCTGTCAATTGGTATCAGAGCTAAGGTTACAAGGAGTAGGTTTATGTTTGATTATAGGTCACTCTCAGGGGTTTTTGATTGAGTGGGAGTATAGCAATGGTAGAAGAAAGTAAGCTGAGAATGGAGAAATTCAGACACAGGCGTAGCACCACAGGGTGTGTGGTGTTTGGTCTTCAAGATTGATCTTGAAGAGGGATACAAGCTAGAATATAGATTAGACAATGTACTGGTACAGGTATAGGTGTAACTATTTATCTCTAAGTGGGAGATTGTTAGGTTTTGGAGCTAAAAGCTTCACCTAGATGCAAACATGGAGGAGGTTGCTGAGTGCCACAGTCACCGATGTCGATAGGCCAATCGACATCGATCAGAGGTTGATAGAAAGCAACTGACATTGGTCAGGAGTTAGCTGATGTCAATCACCTCTAGACAGACAGGGACCAACATCAATCACCTATGTGGTTCTAAAATTGCTTGTTGACAGACAGTTAGTTTGTTGAACAGCTTGTTTGCATGTTAAAGACTAATTCGAGTCTTGAGCCGCTTGTATAATTATTGTATGCATGGGATCTATATAATAGACTCATGCGCTGTATTGTAAAGTGTAGAACCAGAAGAGTTCTTCCATGGTAGAATCACAAGGGTTCTTCTAGGTATGTAATATTAGGTTGATCTGTAGGTTGTTGCAAGATTAGGGAGGAGATCTACAAGCACAATTGATTACCATGTACAAGCAACTAAATGCAGAATTTAACTAGAAGTAACAAGTAACTAGAAATTAGAAATAGCATGGAATATGAGAGGCAATACACAATTGTATTCAACTCATTTCAAAAGGAAATTACAATAAAGAGATCACACTCTTTCATCCAATTCGTGGGCATACCAATAATATTCCCTCAAGAGTTATCTTCTCTCAATACAGGTCACAACAAACGGCTAACACAAAGCTATTGTTCACCTCAACCAGTCAGTGTCAATACTGCCAGTACAACTGAGTACGAACTGATACTCCAAGTAGATCTCACCTAATCTTGCTCCTTGATGTGTTGCTATCACCTTTGATCTTGCTACCTCATAGATCTACCTTTGACCTCACACACACACACCCCTGCAGATCAACTGATCTTACTTACCCATGTAGATCTCCTCCCTGATCTTGCAACAACCTACAGATCAACCTGATCTTACAATTGGAAGGATCTACCTTGCCTTCCTATATTTTCTCTCATTACAATACATGTCAGTGGGTATATAAATAGATCCCATACTAAAAAATAACTTAGACTTCTAATTTACAATAATTAGACATGCAACTTAAGACCAAAAATAGTCTTTACATACAAACAACTGGTTCAACAAACTAATTGTTCATGCAACGAATAGTTTTGGAACCACACAGGTGACTGACATTGGTCCCTATCTATCAGGAGATGACCGATGTTAGATGACTCCTACCAATGTCAGTTGACTTTTGCACTATAGATGACCAACGTCAGTTTCCCTGCCGACACTGGTTTCCCTGGAACTCAACAACTCCTCCATGTTTGCATTGGTGAATCTTTTAGCTCCACAACCTAACAAATTAGATGAGGATATCTTAGGAATCTCCTTAAAGCATTTGAATACAAGTGAAAATAGTTTTTGGCATGCTTGGTTTGACTCTTAGTCCAAGAGGTTAAAATATTTTTGGTGTTGTCTTTCAATAACTAGCCTTTTAAGGCATCTATCAAAGCATCAATAGCAAATCTAAAGTTACATCATCTAGTCAAGAATCCTAGGTATTCATTTTGAATATTGTTGATAAACATTTGTTATCTTCTTGCTTCCTAATGAAGTTCCATTATTTACCTTGGTGTTGAGTACTATTTTACACAAGTTGGTGAGACATTTCAAGCTTATGGTATTCCCTATCAACAAGAACAAGTTATTAATTATCCCTATCATGATCCTTACCAGCTTCAACATGAAGTTTACTAGCTCTAACAAGAAGTGTATCATCCCATTCATGAAGTGTACCAGTCCTATAGCCAACCTTCTCAATGCCATGATCTTCCTAGTCAACCTAGCCATTTCTCAAGTCAATCCATTTCCACCTTCAAGTAAACTCTTTTGAGATATGATAAGTACATGTTGGATCTTGACACAAAAAGGGGATATGGTCAAGATATTCCTAATCATCTTATTCATAAGGTGAGAGATGCATCAGAACTAGTCAAAAGAGAGTGGGCACATATTGAGAGAGCCAATTGGCAAAGGCTCATAAGTGAGATGTTAGATGTGAGCGGCTTGGTTTCTTCCTTAGAGGATAGGATAATAATTCATGAAATCCATCCTCACCATATCTATCAGCCTTCATATCCACTTCCCCAATATTTCTATCAGTCCTATTTGACCCTATTAATGAGCCAAATTGAGCTTACCAAATTCATCCTTTTCCCCATCAGTTGGAAGAGAGAGTTGAAAAGAGAAACCTTATGTTTAAAGCTAATCTTGATAGGTAGATTGAGTTGGATAATATTCATATGTATTAGTATATATCATTATTAAAATAAGTGGAATATAAGCCCTCATTTCTCTCTCCCATTACATCCCCATCTCAAGAAAAGACCTCTAGATATGAGATTCTAAGTTGGAAACAAGGTGGAAAATATAAGCCTAACGAGATTCCAAGTTCCTTGAACACTTCATCCACTCCTCAAATTTCATCACCACCTCAAGAGAATATTTATATTACTAACATCTTAAGCTAGAGAAAGATAGTGGAATCATGGGGAAATAAATAGGATAGAAGCATTGTTGTACTCCTCATCCTCATGAAAATGGATATGAAATTCATGATAAAAAAATTATAAGAGAAACTATCCAAGCAAATTGAAGAGTTAGAGTCAAAGATGAGATTGCTAAGTCAAGGTGTGATGGAAGGTCTAGAGCCCAAAAATGATACTATGCCTAAACACACCCCATATAACCTCCCTAAAGAGAGTGATCAATTTGGATTAGATTTAAATGAAGTGATTGTTAATTGCAAAGAAGATAACCAAGCTATTTTATCCCAAGGTCTGCCTACCCTTCAACAAAAACTCCCAAAAGAATCCCCTCTAATGCATTCTCAATCTAATTTTGAGCCCTGTGTTCCACCTCCACAAATTAGTTCATATTGTCCTCACCCCATTAACCTTTTCCCTAATGGACCTAGGGTATGGGAACCTATAGAGGATAAATTGGTTGAGGAAAAATCAAAACTCTTACTTGAGGAAAATGCAACTCCTTGTCAGCCTCATTGGGCTAGGTCATTAGATTTTAAGATGCCCAGTCTTGGTATCAGTAAGAAGGAGAAGGAGATGGAAGATCTTTCAGCCCTTGATAATCAAGATCAAATTATGAAATTTTAGACATAATTTGAGATCCCTCAAGAGGTATTAAGTGTTGAAGAAGAGGTGACCCCTTGTGTTGAGTCTTCTTGTTTAGTTAATAATGAAGAATACATTTCTTGTGTTGAAGAGGAAATCTTGGATGAAGTTCTTTTGGATTATAAGGAAAAGGATGAAGGAGTTTCTCTTATTTTTACTCTTCATGATGCTGATAAAAAAGAAGATGAGGACTTATGGTAGTAATTTGAAAACATTTACAATGAGTTTGAGTCTCTCAAGGGATATACTATTTTATTAGAGCTGATTACAAGTGATGATGAGCAAGATGAGATTGTCCAATATGTCATCTATGATCAGGAACAAAGTCCACATCAGCCTTTGGAGGTCAAGACAAGCTTCTATTGGCCTCAATCTTCCAAGGAGAAAGAAATCATTCCTCTTGAAATCATGCCTACAAAGAAGATACAAGTTGATCATGAGAAAGAGAGTAGGAAGCAATATGACGTATGTGTACAAGAATAAGAGGAATACGTTTACATTTTTTACCTATTTTAAGATGGTCCAACTGAGATCATAAAATTTAAGGTACCAAGAAGTAGGTCTAATCTATCAAGTGTTAAATACAAAGAACAACATGCTTGGCACCATGATTCATCTCATGAAGAAGGAAATGCAAGAAAATTTCCTTTTTATCTTGGAAAGGGCGGTATGCTTAGTTTTTAATTTATATATAGTTTTTTATTCCTATTTTTTCTAAGTGCTTTGAGCACATGTGTGTCTTGTTGGTGTGTTTACTTTGCCTTGTATGTGTCCTTTATTTTGTGTGGTTGAGGTAATTAGTTGTGTTGTCTTGGTCTACATTGTTGTCAATGGTCAAAGTAATTTTGTGTGTTTCAAACTTTAGATGACTCCTAATCCCAATGTATTGATAAGGCTACTAGTCTAGTTAGTATAGTAGGCATATTACCCCTATGAGTCACCAATTTGTTGACCAAATTTGACCCTGTAAGTCAAATTAGGGCACATATAGGTAAAAACTTGAGTTTTAGGTGTTTTTATGGGTCTATTTTATGTCATGAGGTGTATTATAGGTTAATTGATGTCATTTAATGTTATATTAGCCTTGGTCAATTAGTATTTTGGTTCATTTATCATTTTGAGTCATTTTGGGGGTCATAAATGGGCATTTAATGAATATATGGATTCATTGGGAATTTTTAATGTTAAAAAATGTTAATTCATGTGCCATGTGTCCCATTATTCCCTATTTAATCATTCCTAATTTAAAATTGGGAGGTTATTTAGAAAAAAGGTAATTTTCTTCAAAAAAAGGTAATTTTCTTCAAAAAAAGGATTTTTCTTGAGTTGTACAGGCTTGTACAAAATTATATAATTGATGAAATTTTAGGAGTGTCCCTTGGTCTTTTACACACTTAATTTATTCATATTTTTTATTATAAACTCAAAAAAATGAAGAAAACCACTTATCTCTCCTTCCACTAGGCTTGGCAAGTAAAAACAGTCTTTAGGTTTGTACTTGGTACAGTCAACATGAAAGGTTTCAAGTAAATTTATATTATGCATGTATTATAAACTAATTTATATTAAATTTAACATTTGATTTTAGAGTAATGGTGACCTGTGCTTTATGAACCATTCCTAAGAAGTCGACCTTTCTACTTTACTTGCTAATCTGTGCACCCTATAGATTTTGCTTTATTTTGGGGGATTCCATACAATTCACTTTCTTATATTTTTTATAGATGATTTTTTATCCCTCCTAAAATTATTCCCATTCTTTGTTTCAAGTTTGGAGTTGATTTGAAGAGATAATCACCTCAAGTTTGTAGACTAGTCCCATTTTATATTGTTGGTAGGTTTCCACTATTTTTTGAATTTTAATTCTTTATTAATGGTTATAGAGGGTTTTGATAGTTCCAATTCCATGTTTTAAAGGTTTTCATAGTTCCCTTCACCTTTTAATATCATTCTCTAAGAAAATATTCTATGAGTTGCAGTCACAAAGCATCATGTAGCTAGTTTGTGTAAAGACTATCATACACAGTCAACTTTTGAGCTATGAAAGGTTCTAAATAATGTGCATGGAGGTATATTTATGATCTTGAAATCTTGGATACATTCCCATGGTATAGGTAATCAATTAAAGTCTTTTACTTAGATGAGGAGATTATCCTAGTCAACACAGTCATCTTCATTTTCAATTAATACCATAGTGTTTCCATAGTCCATGGAATTAGTTAGAGAGTATTTCTATAAAAACACATAGTTTTTATATAAATAATCTCTAACTAATCTTAATTTTTAGTCTTCCATTCATATGTGCCTACATGAGTTTTTAAAACACTAAATTATAGTATGGAAGCTACCCTCATGATTTTTAGATCATGATCTATTGTTTGATTCCTTTTAGAGAACATGGATAAGTTTATAGCGTCAAATTCATGATATCACTACTCATCACACCAATCCTATTGTCTACTTACATACAACTCCATATTCACCTACAGGAGTCTCCTTAATGACTTCATTCTAAGGTGGAGAATTTGATAGTTTTTTCAATATCTTAGAGTAAAAATAAGTGCATTTGATCACTTGGTGAGGTTATATAAAGTGTTCATAAAAATAAGTATCTTGCATATTGTGCCAACTTACTTGTCTACCTATATGTGATAATAAGCACCTACATGTGGTCCTAACAGAAGATATAAAACTCTTAATAGAGAAGGTTGGAACATTAACAAAGACTTATTTGAGGTTCTACTATATGGTTTTATCATGGTAGGCCTCCTTAAAGTGTTAAATTGGAAAATGATAGTGGAGAAACCTTCAAAACATGATATGGCTATTTTAGAGATCAAATCCCTAGACTGAGAAAATAGAGGCCTAAATAATTTTTGTGGAAGTCCTATGATAAGGTCAAAAATGAATTTTGATACATATTATGACCTTGTTTTGTGACATCTATCATAGAAAATAACCTTGAAAATTATAAAGGTCGGAGTATTAGTGGAGGATGGTGTTTGGAGGCTTTAGAATTGCTCATTTAAACACTGATTTTCTCCAATATTATCAATAAGTTTAAACTCTTAAGTGACCATTGGTATACTAAAGAGAAAATAGGGAATAATCTTATGTTTTTATGGCTTCATAGAGTGGAAGGGATACCTAATAGACATTAATATCATCAAGATGATGTGGACATCTAGTGTTCCAAATTTCATTTACACCTACAATTTTTCCATCAAGAAAATACTCACCTACAGTAGGGAAGACAAATAAAAGGTTAGGAATGGTGTAATGGTGATGGTATATATGAGTTTTTTCATGTAAAAAAGTCTTAAGTGGGGAAAAATAACTAAATTTTATTTAATTTTTATCTATATATATCAATATGCATGATATGACCCCATATACCACCTACAAACATCTACCTCTTGAAAGCATTCACCTATAGCTAGTACATTTTCCTTCATCATTCATTTAAAGGGTTTATACATGAATATACTAACCCTATTGATGGGAAGTGACTCTATAAGGTTTCTCAAATTAAATACATCACATGTTTCAAAAGTAAATATGTACCATCAAGCCTTTTTATCTAGAAGAAGTCAACTACTGTTGACTATCTCAAGCAGTAAGTGGAAAGGAGTATGTATAGGTGTTTGAAAAGCATGAAGATTAATAATATATGAAAAAACATATGTAAAATTACCATATTAACTATAAGGGGACACAAAATCATCATTCTCAATCTTTATCATATAATATTATCTATAGGTGTCATTCCAAAATAGGGACACATGCAAATATACACTCAGTCTTGTCAAATAGTGTGTATGGGAAGGAATATGTAAAGATATAAGGTTATTAAAAAACCTATAATGACTTAATAAATACCATAAATGTCTCCATATTATCTTTAAAATTTAAATAAATCAAATAAAATATCCCAAACATGTAAAACACAGTCTACATAAAAGAATCTTGCACACAGTCTATCTTTTGCATAGTTTACCTTGGAGATAGTAGGGGGGTCCATTGACTTGATAAAAGGATAAAAATTGGTTAATATGGTCCTTAAAACTTGTTTAAACTCCTCAAATATTATTTTTTATTGTAAAAATAGGGTAATTTCCATCTATTTTGTCTTAAATAGAGGGTACTTCCCTAGGTGCATAGGCCTGCATCTTAAGGAATGGAAAGTAAAGGATGAGCTAGGAGTTGGGGAAAATTTTTAGATATATTTAAAAGGATATATTAGACCTATATAAATCATGTGAACCAAGTATAGAGGAAGTAATCCCAATAGGGATGTTTAAACACTTAGTTTTGCAGTCAAGCCTACTAAGCATGATTAGGCCTAGAAATCAAAAGGGGGGGTCAAATTTATGTATATCCTTATATGATAACCCAAATTTATTTAAACATGTTTTTATAGTTTATTAAAATGTGTTAAATATCTTGGAATTAATGGGAATCCATCAATAAAGTCATTTTGGGTTTTAAGTTACATGCAGGCCTATTGAGCATACTTAGACCTAAAGCCAAATAGAGAACCATTCATACATCTAGCATGAGATATAAATTATAAACTATTATTACATGTTTATTATGTCACAATAAATGTTTTAAATATCTTTATATGCAAATAAAACCATGAATATGCCACTTTTAGGCTCAAGACTACCTCAGGCTTGTACTAATGGAAGAAACAAGCTTAATTAGGTAGCTTTGAGTGTTCATATCTCTCTTGGTACTTTTCATGGTGGCCAAATATGTTTATGAGAATTAATATGGTCCTTTAAAATCACATTAGTGATATTTTTTGGCCATTTGAATGTGAAACCTACATGAACAATGCTTAAGAGGTCAAACTACTCAAAACCCTTGCTAAACCCTTACAAACCCCTGATTGGAGAAATGAGGATGGGAATATGATATAATGAAATATTTTGACCATGAAATATATTTGATGTTATATAATACTCTCTCATTCTCCTCACCATCCTATTAGATTGTATGGAATTGTATGGATGGGGTAAAAAATAAGGTTTTTCTAATTGTTTTATGCATTATACAAGTTCTAAGAGGTTCCAAGAGATGAAACCAACTTTGACAAAAATATTAATAATTTTTATAACTCCAAATTTTCATTTAATTCCTTATAAAAATTCCTAAGTGCCTTAACTAGCTACTTCATCTCAACCAGTCAAAACTGGCATAGTGACCAAACTAGTGAGAAGGGTGGAAAACTTCAAGTGAGGTGGTTTTAAGGTGTGACTAATGAATATAATGAAATTAAAGGTATTTAACAGTGTCATTTACTCCATACCATGTATTTTCATGGAAAATTAAATCCAATTTTGAGGCTAAGTGTGTAGGGTGTATGAAAGAGGAGTTTTTTAGACTACAAGCAGTGATAACTACTTTATAGATGATTCTAGATGACCAAGCCTAAAACCAATTCATGTAGAGGCATGTATAAAATCCTTTCCATTAATTACAATCATCATAACTATCCTTAATTAGTTTTTCAATGTTCAAACATGTCCAAATCATGAATATAGTTTTCTAAGCCATAATGAGGAGTTTCATGCCACTTTTTATGAGTTTTATGACTTGGGTGGACACTTGTGCTTCCTAACTTGCATGGTTCATCACACATACTCTTCTCATGAAAAATTAACTAATTATCCCATATTTATAATTTTCCTTATGACCCTTGGACTTATCTCTTCTGCTCTCTCTCTCTCATGTTCTATAAGAACTAGCCATTTAGGCCATTATAACCTATGCTCCCCCTGAATATGGTGAATCCCTACTCATTTTCATACCATTTGACAAATAATAATATTTTTTTTACCTCTTCATTAATATTCATAGTGTTTTATACTTTAATGTTGGATCTTGCTTAGTGAAGACTATGGATTCCTTAGTATGTTGTCTCAATCTTTCATCCTATTTGCAGTTAGAAAGCTTCTTCTTCTAGGGCATGTGAAGTGTTCTAGGACATGTTAAGGTTGAGTGAGTTAGCATATTCACTAGTTCCATTCAATTCCTCTTGTCTAGTCCTCCTAGCCTAAACATTCATCCATAACCTCATAATGTAACATTGATGTGAGAAGATGCAGATTGGAGAAGTGTATGTTTTAGTAGTCTCTTGGTTTCATGTGTAACATGTAGATGGTTAAAAGTCATCAACTTATTTGGTGTATCACTTCTCATAGTATATTTTTCTTTCAATTTTATCTCTCCCTTTTCCCCCTAAAATTTATGTTTTGTAGTGATCCAAAGTGGTACATCAAGGGAGTTAGCCCTATCTAGAGATTCACCTCTTCCTTAGGCTACCCACAAGCCTAAAAGTGTTTCCATTGTGCCACTTAGATGATGAGATCTTAGGCATATCCTCAGAGGGTGAAAATCTAAGTGACAACACTTACCAATAGCTCATTGGAGGTTCTACTACACTTTATGCCCTTTTATGCACATTTGAGACATTGATTCTCCTCTAAGGTGTCTACAAGGGATCCCCATAATTGTTTTGACCTCCTTTGACTTTGACCTATCTTTACAAATCTGTACAAGTCTTGGAAACACCTAGAAACATCATTTCTCTACACTTTCTTAGGTTTTGAGATCTTTAAAGACTATTGGAGGACAAGAGGAGGGAAATTAAGAGTCAAATATGTTTTCAAAATAGAGAGTATGAATGGAGGGAAGTTGAAATGTCATTTTTCACACATGTGGGACCCTTTATGGTGGATGAAAGTCATTTGACTTATAAAAAGGCCTCCTTTTTCATATAAAACTGACTTAAAATTATATATTATGGTAAGAAGACCCTTTAGGGGATTTTTAACCCTTGATAATGACTCAATAATGTCTCAAGGATAATAATAATACTAATCACATGGTTTAGACACCCCTATAAGGAAAAATATGTATAATTTCAAATGAAACATCAATTGAAGAAAATACCTTAACATTTTATAAATAAAATTAAAGCATGCTAAGGATTTAAACAAGGGTTACCATCCTTCCTCATATTAATCACCAAAATCTGAAATTCTTCCTCATTTTATAGGTTCTTGGCATGCTCAAATGGACATGTGACCCACTATGGACTGTATTATCATTGATCACCTTTCATTATTATATTTAGATCATGAGGATCACCTTTAGTCTTTTTATGGACTCTTATACATAATTATCACAAATCAAATCTTGACACAAGTTAAACAATGTGAGATGGGGACCACCATCACACTTTTTGAAATGACTCACTACTTGAACATGTTGCCTCACTTCTTAAGGAAAACTAGCCCTCTCTTGGGATATCAAGACATTTCAAATACTCATGAAGATGGATAAGGATAATTACAAGTGTTTTGATTGAGAGTTGATTCTTTGAAACCTAGGGAGATAAAGATATCAACACCACTATCTAGAAAATGACTAGGTTTGAAAATGGAACCCTAAAAACACTTATTCATATCAACTATAAAGGAATAGAAGAGACTAAATAGAGATACATTAAATTTATGAAATGGCCCCACTCAGCCAAAAATTGAAGCCAATTCAACTTAACATTCCATAAAGTGACTAGTTTTTAAAAGTAAAGTAATACAAATACCCATTTAATAAATCTAAAAGGAGACACTGTTAAACCAAATTTCTCAAGAAAAACATGAGATAACCTTAAAATAGTCAGATAATATGTATAATTTTAAATGTATTTTAAAACATGACTTGACATAGATCAAGACTTGTCATATTTAGGTAGATTAGGAAAGTTATATCAATGAGATCCCAATTGAATAATATTCTAAACTAAGTGCATACAATAGACATTTTGAATTTAGTCTTAGTTTAATGAGTGAAGTAAATATAACATTAAATTTAACTTCTCAAGGACCCTTTCCAATGAGAAACAAGTAAAACAATCCCAAGTACCAAACTTGATTAAACCATAAAACCATACTCTATAAAAAGAAAGAGGTTCCATGATTATAATGGTGAAATTAGGGTATGCACAAGAAATAACAATATTCATGTCTCTTCATAATCCCTATGTTTCTTCTTGGGTACAATATTCTTTTTTTATGTTGTCCCAAGTAATATGATTTTGAAAAATATTATTGTAGGGCCTAATTTTAACTTCCCCTACAAACATATTGACCATAAATGATATTAAATTTCCTAGAAGGTACCTATGTAATAATAACTCACATAGGAGATTTTGTTGCTCAAGAGGCCTAGAAAAATAGTCTTATAAGAACCTTATTTCACTCTCAAATTCATGTGCTAATCTATAAGACATTCTCAATATATTACATATATATATAATTAATCTTGAAGAAAAATACCATACACAAAAGCATGTCTCCTATATGCTAGTAATTTTTCTCTAATTTGATAGGATTCTTACAGCCTAGACTCAATGTCATGGTTTTTAATTTTATTCCTTGAAGTTCATATTTCATTTTTTTGTTTCATTCTCTATTTTCCTTCAAATATTTACATTTACTCTCCCATCTAATTACTATCTAAGTATACACTAAGTTTGTAAATTTTTATCTTCCTTTATTATAAGGATAGGTAAGGATACTTTAACTTCTTTTACCTCTTTTTATAATTGATCAATCCTATTATCTCTATGAATACTTATGATTTTTTATAATGTTAGTTTTAGATTAAGGTAAAAACAGGTTTTGAAGGGGCCCCAAAACCCTATTACAGAAACAAGAAAGATAAAGCGTTGACAAGCACCAGGAAGAACATTCCTAAAACCTACTAAAAAGTAGCAACAGCCAAAGGTTATTCAGGAATAACCTCTATTAACATAGTACATTCAGCCCCCTAATTTCTAAAAAAAAGATTTAATAACTATTTTTTAGGGGTAAAATCTAGAATTGTTGCCTGTCTTCCATCAGCTATATTCTGCTTGCTTTCTAGCTCTCTGATTTTCCTTATGGGTCTTCTTCCAGGTTTATCCAAACAGCCAACATCCGGTTTGACTTTTGAATTCTGCTCATCTCTTTTTCCAGGATTATCCAGAGAAGAAACAAGGTGTTTTGCCTTCATTAGTTGTTCTTTTTTGCTACTTCTGGTTTTAATTCCCTTAGTATTAGTTTTCTTATCAGCCCTTTTCCTTTGGTTTGGTAGATGTTTTAAATTTTCTTCATTGCCATTCACACGAATCTCGTCCAATAGTGATTCATTAACAGCCTGAATCTCCATTGGCTGAGAAAGAGGAGGGGCTCTCACCTCTGATTTGTTTCTAGTTTCAGCTGAGATTACTCCATCCTCAAGCTCAACTTTGCCTCATGCCTCTCTCCATTGATCCTCTACCCTTTGGTGAAGGACGATTTGCTTTGATAAAACAGTCAAATCTTCTTTGCTTTGTATGGGTAATATGTTATCTGAGTGCCCTCCATTTTCTTCTGTCTCAGAAATTTCATTCTCAAGGAAAATCTCTTTATCAACCTCAGGAAGTGAGCCTTTAGGATCTTCAAAAGACAGCACTTTACCCTCCTCATCATTTAAATCTTTAGTTTCTTCCTTATCCACTTGTTCTTGTCCTGGATCCTCTTTGGGTTTCCAAACTTTCTCAAGCTGGACCGTGGACTTTTTCCCATCCAAAACACCATTAAGGTGAGTTTTGCTTCTGGATGGACAATTTTTTACCCAATGCCCCTGTTTCTTATAGGCATAGCAGGAGTTGGGTAGATCTTCAAAGAAAATTCTTTGAGACTTTTTACCAAACTTGGAGATAAGATCCACCTTTTTTGGGAGCTTGTTTAAATCTACCACTTTAACATACATCCTGGCAGTTTGGAGTTTGGTTTTGGTTGCCGTAGCCTTGTCCAAAGCCACAAATTCTCCAAAAGCACTGGCTATTCCTTTGAAAATGTCCTCATGCCAGAACTCTAAAGGGAGACCAGGGAGTCTAACCCAGATGGGAGTTGTTAAGAAAAAAGAATCAGAGAGATCCATATTCAACTCCCATTTTTTGATAGTAAGAGAAAATTTTCCAAACATCCATGGTTCTCCACACAGCACCATGATCATATCTTCTTTACAGTTGAAGGTAAAAGAATAAAAGCCATTCAGCATAGGTGCAATAGCTATCTCTCCTTTAATGACCCATTTCCTTTTAACCATTTTTGTCAGTGATTCAAGATCTGGTCTAGCTCCTAAAAATTTACCAATTAAGGTGAAATCCATAGAGGACATAGAACAATCTATTAAAGGATCTGAAATAAACACTTCATACTCACCTTTCTCCCAGCATGTTTTTGCAGTCACTGGCGGGAAAGGGGATTTTCTAGTGGGTTTCTTGCCGAACAGAGAAGACCACATCCTCTGTTCAGAATACCCAGCCTTCAACCCTTCAGAGGATTTATCCTTATTGAAGTATCCTTTGTTTTCCTCTTTCTCTCTTTCCTGGCCCGACTGGGAAATACCATTTTTTGCATCACCCACAAGTTGTGATCCATTTTTCTTCTCATCCCCTCCTCCATTCCTTCTAGGATCTGTCCCTCCTGTTTGCTTCTCCACCACTTGTTCAGTGTCTGGCAAAGCAGCACGCAGGCCTGCATAATCTAAATCTGGGGTCACGCCCCACGCACCCACTGGGGACGCACCCCACGCACCCACTGGGGACACGCCCAGTGCGCCCACAGGGAACATGCCCCGTGCGCCCATTAACTCTCCTTGCGCGCGCAGCCAACATTCAAAATTCCCCCAAACGTCTTTCTTCCCCGCTCTGTCTCAAAGCTATATTTTTTATAATGTTAGTTCATTTTATAATATAGAGATAATAGTTTACTTACCTTGAGGGTATTTTTTTATAAATGGTATTTCTAACTCTTGTTATTTAATTATAGTTTAATCTTTGGAGAGGGTCATGATTTGGAATATTTGTTGCTCCTTAGATAGGATAAAAGGTTATTAATCTTCTTATTATTTCATCATAGGGGCCTTTTTTTGTCCTTGATTTATTTTGTTGATGTATAGGGCCAAGGGGATTCTCTTTATCCCTCCATGACTAGACTTTCCATATGTATGTTTATATGCTCTCCTACTTGATTCAACCTCCCAAAATTTCTAAAGATAATTATTCTTCCATTATTCCTTCTACACCTAGTTCTTTTATTATTTATTATTATTCAGTCATAAATAATTTCCTCTTTATTATTATTATTATTATTATTATTATTATTATTATTATTGTTGTTGTTGTTGTTGTTGTTGTTATTATTATTATTATTATTATTATTATTATTATTATTATTATTATTATTATTATTATTATAGGAGAAATATTAGTGTTGATTTGAGTTTTATGCACACTACAGTTGAACAAGGTAACCTCTAACATTTTAGGATCTCAATGGAGGTAAACTCCACTCCAGGGCATGAGTTGTAGGTATATAGTTTATTACAACCTATTGAAGGAATAGCTGGTAGGGCATGCAAATTGTTGACAAGGTTTTTAAATGGAGGCATGGTTCTTAATAAGGTTAGGTGAATATCTATGTGAGTTAGATGGGTAACTTGTTGCTAATCTATAGTGGGTAGGTGTTAAAACAAACTCAAAAAGGAGGGAAGGGGAAGGAAAAAAATAAATCTCTCTAGTTTTCAAGAATCACTTCCTTGGCTAGTTTCTAAAAGGACAAGTATTTTTAGAACCTATTCATGTTGTTAGTATAAATTTGCACACACATAGTCAGACATGAATAGAAGTATAAGGAGATAAAGATGTAATAAATTCATAGGCCTCAAATAAAGGTTACTCCTTTTAAGGTAGCTATTACATACCCTTAATCAAGAGATTATGGATTGGGATAGTGAAGTATCTGAGGCAGCTATTATAAATACATAAAAAACTACATCCAAGAAAGCACTCATGCACAATCAAAATTTTGAATCAATCAACCTAAATATTTTAACTAATATATTTTACCAATATTTCAATAGCTATTTCACATCTACAAATCAATACATCAATCAAAATTATCAAGAATCCATTCATAGCTATTACACACTAGGGATTATTGAAATATACAAATAAATAAAGTAATAATTGATTACATAGAAATTGGAAAGAAAATACATAAACACATTTACTGATGATTAAAATTGATGTTAATATTATATTCAAAAATTCTTTGACAAAAATCTAAGTTGGATTACAATTATTTATATGGATTTCGGGAAGAGGTCACCTCATACTCTAAGTTCATGCAAGGTCATTACATGTGATAGTCATAACATTAGTTCTAATTATGGTCTAAAACTATATAAGAGTCTACTTGTAGTTATTGGTTTAAAATAACCTTTGCAAAATATATACAACATGTGCATGTGTATGAAGATGAATGCAATTTTTATAATTTATATCTCAAACTACATGACAATAGATCCTTTTATAGGTTGTGAGAATAACCTATTGATCCTTCAAATTAGCTACCTCTAAAATGGAACTCAGACATACATCAAAGACAAGTACCATTGTATCAATACTTTATAACTAGTGATGCATTTTAATTGTGACTATTATTAATATGATTATGCATTTCATGTCACTCGATCTTTACTTATATATTCACATGTGTGTTCATATTCTTGATCTATTTTAAATATGAGACCTAATCGCTATCGATAAATATATCTCAAGTGTCAAAATGATCTACATACTCTATCTATAGCATTCCATGTGCTACCTTTCAAAATATGACTATTAATTTTATAAAATTCATCCCCACGTCATTAGGTCCAAATCTTGGAAAAGTCCACTATAGATTCACATCATTGACTTGATTTATGATAGAATGTGAGCATGCCACATGGTAGCTTCATGAGGGGTCTTGGTACTCTTTATAGTCTTAGATCAAATGTTTTTATGCCACATGGTAGCTCCTAACTTACTTCAAGACCTTTAAAAAGTCCATGTTGATCTCACACCATCGATCATCTATGTTCAAGTTAATGCAGTTCATAGATTTAGTGCTTTGACTCATTGACTCCTATAAGCTTTGGATGCTTGTCACATCCTTATTCCTTTGAAAAGTATTTATTGATCTTGTACCATTAGATCCACTATACAAATTAGTGTTTGCCATATATCTACCTAGGCTCACTAACCTTTGATTCTAAATAACTAATTTATGAACTTAAATTTGACATATGTACAATCATCAATGATGCCCTCATAACTATTAATGATGTCCACATAACCATCAAATTTTAAACGCATATCATTTTCTTGTTGATCTTTAATTTGACATTCATGTGACCCTCAAAAACATCCTCATGACTGTCAATGATGTCTATGTGACTATTACAATTTGAACCCATGTCCTTTTATTTATAAGCTTAATTTTGATGTTCACACGATCATCAAAGATGTCTACCATCACATTGGTTTAACTCCCTATGATCTAGACACTTTGTCATTTCTTGGTTCTCTCTACTCTACAATCACAAATGAAAAGAGGACTTAGCATAATACTTTGGGAAATATGTATAAAGGACCCTGCATGAATATTTTAGCATAAGGTCCTAGTTATAAAAATATGATTTGAACCTTAGGCTAAAATATTAATCAAGCTCAAGACATAATAAAATGTTCTCCAAGTAAGGGTGCCACTTCAAAGTATGGTATTTGTTTTAGGTCAATTTTTGCAAAGGAAATGTTGTAGGATTTCTATACGAGGGAATTTTTTCAAAAAAAAATTCCAAATTAATTCTCTCAAAGACCAAATTCTCTCAGACAAAATTTCCAAATCAATTATTCCAAAGGGTCATTTTCATCAAATAAAATGTCTGAGACACAAACTCTAAATGAATTGGATCATAGGGAAAAATGCTCAAGATAAAAGTCCCAAAAGGCACGTATAAAGGGTAAAGGATGAATAAAAATCCTAAAGGGAAAGTGAAAAGGGAAAAATGTCTTAGATAAAATTCTTGAAGGAATGTTTGAAGGGAGAAAGGGCCCAGGACAAAAGTCCTGAAGGGCTAGTTTTAGAGGGCAAAGGCCTGGGGCAAATGTCTCGAAGGATATGATGTCTCAAACAAAATGTCTGAAGGAATGGGTTAAAGGGAAATATATCTCAGACAAAATATCTAAAGGAATGGACAAAAGGGTAAAATGCCTAGGAGAAAAGTCCTGAAGGAATGTTTGAAAGGTGAAAGGGCCCAAGATAAAAGTCATGAAGGACTTTTTTCAAAAGGCCTAAGGGCACTTTATAAAAGGATAAAGGGTAGGTGGGTTAAGGCTAAAGGGTCATTTTATTCAGGCTGAAATATGAGGGGTCTACTTCATAGGGAAAAATGTCTAATACAAAAGTCTCAAAGGGCATGAGCAAAGGGCAAAGGCCCAGGATAAAAGTCTTGAAGGGCAAGTGCAAATGGAAAAATGTCTCAAAAAAAAAATGTCTAAAGGAATGTTTGAATGGAAATATCTCTTGGAAAAATGTCTAAAGGAATTTACCAAAGGGAAAAAGGCCCAAGATAAAAGTCCTAAAGGAATTTTTTAAAAGGCCAAAGGGTAGGTCTGGAGGGCTAAAGGAATTTTTTTAGAGATTTGTTTTAGATTAAATTTCTAAAGGAATTGGTCGACAAAGGTAATAGACAAAACACCAAAAACATAAAGCCTAAAAAGATAAATTGTATAAGTCTTAAAAGAACAAGTTCTGAAAAGAATAGGTCCCCAAACAAACACCCTATCAAACAGACTAGATAAAACATAATTCCAATAGAATAAGCTCGATAAACATAGACCTGATAGAATGAACATGATAGAATAAAAGAGTTTAGCCTATGAAAACACAATACCAATCAATCTTTTTGTCCAAAATTCATATAAACATATAGTAGAGGGGCTCAAAATCAAGACCATAGTCTAAAAAAGTGGGTCCCCATTTCTGTAAAGAAATAGGGGATGTTGGGTACAATAAATGGTGACTCGTAGGGGTAATACTCCTAAGTATTCAAGAACTTAGATATTTAATTTGCAATCTCAAATTAGTCATAAAGTGTGCCACATAAGATACTTAAATTATAAACATGAAAGAGACTCCTAGGTTAATTCACACAACATACTTGCCTTCTAATTTCTTAGATCTATGTGTGTCAAAATGTGTAGTTTGTTTAACCCATATTGTGATGAGTTTTTCAAAGTTTTTATGTTGTAGGTTTCATTCCAGTATCTATTAAAACTCAAAAATAAGTGAAGCTTAGGCATTTCTCTACTTCCAGATAGACATCCATAACCTTGATAGAGATACCTTAGGTTCCTTCTCTTCTCATTCCATTATTTTATTTTAATCATGATGCATGGAACATTGACCGTATTTCATCAAGTGAGCCTTTTGATTTTATTTAAATGTTCTTTCACTCTTTTGAATTCATTGGTTCTTTCTTCTTTTGTTTTTCTTTCACTCTTATTTTATTCTTAAATAGAAAAGATAAGAGCTAGAACTCCAGTGAGTTGGTATACTTATAAAACAAATAATTACTAGAACATCCCTGTTAGCTACACCTATACCCAAATTTATCACTTCCAATAGGTATTTACTATGATAAATGCATTTGATCTAATAAAATAAGGAAACTTTCTAAATTTGTATGAATTAATCTAAGAGAAACTTCCACATTCCTAGTAAAAGTATTCAATTGTGAAACCAATTAGAATAATCCATGATTACCTACCTTCATCCTAAAGACTCAAAAACACTTAAACACACCTAATCTATAAACTAGTCCCAAAGTGTCAAGATTTTAATTTCCCCCTTTTTTACAAGTCATAAGCTCAATTGGTTTAGATTTTTTAACTTAGTTATATTTAGATCAAACATATTTTTAATTGTTATAGAAAGAAAATAAAAACTACTCTAAGAAAGCAAAGAACTTAAACTAATAAATCACAAAAATATAATCTAGAAAGCACAAAATCTAATTTATGAAAGCAAAATACTAAAAGTAGGAAAGATTAATCTATAAAGAAGGAAACTAGTCTATGAAAGTAATAAATATGATCTATAAAATTAAGGAACTAATATAAGAAAGAGGAAAATATAATCTAACCCTACTTCTACATTCATTCTTCCTTCATCAATCAATAATATCCACAAATGGCATAACCTTGAAGTAGTGTTTCAATAATTATTCATTGATTGGATATGTAAGCTCATTGCCTTAGAGGTCATTTAGAAAAAATGTGTTATTTCCCATTATCTCTAATATCTAGTATGGTCCAATCCATAGTGGGGCAAACTTATCATGTTGTCTATTCTTCTCATGGGATTTATCCCAAAGTAGCATTAGATTCAAAATCTTGAATGCTTCAACTTTTGATATTTTATCAAACCACCTCTTGACCATGTCTTGGTTTTGTTGAATTTTTGTAAAGCTTCAGTCCTTGAATCTTTCATTTCTATTATGTCCAATAATATTAATTCTACTTTATCACTCAGTTCCATGTAGTCCTTTATAAATTGATAAGTGGGTAATTTTAGCATACTTGGGAATACAGGCTTGCATCCATATACCAATGGATAGGGTGAAGCTTTAAGGTCTTGCTTGTGTCTAGTCTAGTCTACCCAAGGATCATATTTAAATAGATTATGCCAATTTATATGCTTGTCTCCAACTGATTTATTAATTGCATTGATCATATATTTGTTCATTGATTCTATCAATCCATTTCCCTAAGGGTGATAGTTAAAAGTTGACCTGATAATGATCTAGTTATTATGTGACCATTCAATCAATCATATTGATATAAAATCTGGTCCATTGTCACAAACCAAAGAAATAGGTGTGCCAAATCTAGTTTTTATGTGTTCCTCCAAGAAGCGAATCATGTGTTGTATTCTGAAATTATTTGTGGATATGGCTTTGGTCCATCTAGTGCAATAGTCTATGGTAATAAGCACAAATTTATGGCCTACTAAGGAATTTGGATTGATAAAACCAATGAATTCTAAACCCCACTGGCAAATTGCCTTCCTTTAATAACTAGTTGGAAATCATTATTGCATGTACTACTCTCTTGGCTAGAGATTGACATTCATGGCATGTTCTCACATGAACATGAACATCCTTAAATATGGTTTTACAAAAGTAACCCATTATTAAGATATTATGTGTTGTGGTATTTTTATATGGGTGACCACTACCTATATTTTGATGTAAGTTTTCTAGGATTTTTTTATCTTCCTTTATAGATACACACCTTAGATAGATACCTTCATAATTTATTCTATAGAGGACTACCCTCTTGATCATGTAGTGAGAAGATTTGAGCCTAAAATCTCTTTTTCTCTCTCAATTGATCTTGGGGGAACAAGTTCTTGTAAGTAAATATTGTATTATATCACTATACCATTCTCCTTTAGATATTTGAGCTTTACATACCTCTTTAACTATGATACAAGGATCTAGTTCAGTCATAAGCTAAATAATGCCTTAGCCTCAAATGATCCTTGTAGGCTTGATCTCTGTGTCAAATTCTTTCATATTGGTTATCCATTTGCCTCATCATTCTCTTATCTCATTATATGATAGGGTAAGCTTAACAATAGGATCAAGCATGATGGTAATGATTTTATTCCTAAATATGTAATGCCAAAACTTCTTCATGGCTTTTACAAGGGCAAAAATCTATTTATCAATCATGGATTACCTGAGTTATGCATCTTTTAGATTCATGCTCATAAACATGATTGGATGCTCAGTCTCATCCTTCTTCTTTGTGATGATATCGACAATCATATACTTTGAAGCAAATGAGTATGAGTATAAATCTTTATTAAAATTTATACTAATTAATAATATAGCCTATGATATTGAATATTTAATATCCTAGGACTTTTAGGCTTTAGTTGTCCACTCTATTTTGGGATCCTAATTTAGCATGGCATTCAGAGGTCTAACGATTTTTTCAAATCCTGAGATGAACCACTTATGAAGTTAATCTTTCCAAATAATGATTTAAGCTCCTTATTGATATTTGGTGGCTAAATTTTTGAAATCACCAAAATCTTATTTGGATCAATGGTGATCCCATCTTTGGTGATGATGTGACTGAAAATCTTGCCTTTAGTCACTATAAATATGATCTTTTTGGGGTTTAATGAAACATCAAACCTTATAAATCTTTCAAATATGGACTGTAGGTGACTTATGTGGTCTTTCTTATTATTTAAAATTACCATAATATCATACATGTAGATGATTATACATTTTCTTTTTAACCCTTTGAAAGCATGATCCATGGCATGTTGAAAGGTAGATCCCACATTTATTAGGGCAAAATGCATCCTCTTATATGCATAAGTTCCCCACTTTATGGTAAATATCATCTTCATTCTATCCTCAAATTTCATTAGTACCTGATTGTAGCCTAAAAATCCATCTACAAAGGGCATCATTTTAAAACCACTTACTATTTGTATCACCTCATCCAGAGAAGGTAGAGGATAATTATCCTTTTATCTCACCATTCTTCTTTCTTACTGGGACAAAATTAGCCACCCAAATATAAATTCTTATTGGAAATATGATTTTTTTCCATAAAAGATTCTCTACTTCTCTCTAAATGAGAGGCTCAAAAATAGGATAGACTAGCCTTTGCCTCTATTTGAATGGTTTATGATCTAGATTCAAAAGAATCATATGAGTAATGACTTGCAGGTCATATACTTTCAAATCTTCACATGTCCATGAAATGATGTCCTTATATTGAATGATTAAATCCTTCACTCATTTTATTTCTTCTGGAGTGTAGCTAAGGCTAATATTCACATAACATGGGTTATGCTCATCTCCTATATTTTCTCTTTCAAAGTCATATTCATTGACCTTGGGATGCCTGAGTTGCTAAGCTTGAGGGTCTATGTCGAATGGTCTTTTCAAAGAGACCAACCTAGCTAGAATTTGATTTTTTTGAGTTGAATAATGCCCTCTTTGTCTGATTCCTCTTGATAGAGGCGATTAATTTCCTTATCATATATGATTTTGGATATGAATTCCCTTTAATTGGTTAAAAATTGAATAATCTACTGATCATCATCAAAGATCTAGAAAATTTTTACATTATCTAGAATAGAGGGGTAAGGTACTAATTCGATTAAGAATGTTTTTCCCTTAGATTCTTGTAGTGGTTATAGATTAGTAGTAATAATAACAAATGAATTAATGGTCTAATTTTTCTCTCTAGGAAGTGCTACTATTTTGAAGGCTTCAAATCTTTCAATTATGTCCCATGTTCTATGATTGTATCTTCTCAAATAAGATATCTTGCATTGGTATTTATTTTTTACTTGATTAACCACCAACTCTAAGTTTCCAAATACTAATACTTGCTTCACATTATTCTTAAGTGCAAATTATAATCCCAAAATTAGAGCCTCATACTTACATCTATTATTAGTACATGGAAATTGTAATAAGTATGTTGCCAAGAATTTTTTACCTTGTGGATCAATCATCTTGATTCCCATGCTTGATCCTTACTTGGATCTATTTCCATCAAAGTGTAAAGTCCATAACTAATTAGAACCTTTAGGCTCTAACTTTTGTAATTGATTCAAAGTGGTAAAAGTATAAATACCAAAGCTAGGTGACTCATACTTTACCTCTTCATTCTTGACATTATACTCCATAATGGGATACTTCATTCTTAGCTCTCTATCAATATTGATTTGATTTTCAAATCCTCTTTATTGTATCCATATATGATAAAAATTTGTAGAGAGATATCCATTGAGTGCTTTGGACCAGTCTCTACTTAGTAGCAAAATGTAGCCTTCAAGTATGTCCATTACTAGAATATCAATGGTCATTTAAATGCACAATTTAGAGGCTACTTGGATATGCACATCCCTCAGCTCACCAACTATGGGGACCACTATCTTTTCCAATTGTGAAACTATTTTATTTGAAGGGATTGGCATCTAACCAAGTTTTTGACATATATAAGTAGGCATGATAGTTGTAAAATCTCCAAAATCAACTAAATAATTATGAATGTTCTTACTAAAATATTGGATAGTCAGTAGGAAAGGTGGATTTTTTGGTTTGCTCTTGTAGATGATGTTGGTGTCAGATTATTTTGATTTGTCTATGGATGCTTTTGATTTCTCTA
Organism: Torreya grandis; assembly: GCA_037957365.1. Taxonomy (NCBI): domain Eukaryota; kingdom Viridiplantae; phylum Streptophyta; class Pinopsida; order Cupressales; family Taxaceae; genus Torreya; species Torreya grandis. Next base: position 382,548 of record JARHVA010008604.1, on the reverse strand, counting down.
TAGGAGTTTTCCTAGTAATAGAATTATAGAGTAGCTCTTTTTGTTTAGTAATCTGAGCTAAATCAAGAAGATTTATATTCACTTTGATCTTCTTCATATCCTCAACAATGTTGTATCCTCCTTTACTTGGTTTTTCCTTACTATGCTATTGATTGTTCCCCTTTGGAGGGGGTGGATTATTTTCTACTTAAGGATTAGGAGGAATCATCATGGTATTTGGAGGAGTTCATGCTATGAGTGGCTTATTATTCCTTATATTATATACACCTCTCTATAACTAATAGAAATCATTAACTTCAACCATGTTGTCCTATAACTCATTGTCATCTTCACTTAGAAAGGGAAACTCATAAGTTTCAAATATCATGACAGTGCTAGAAGATCTAGGATCTAGATGATGATTAAGTGGATTATGCATTTGATCTTGTCTAACCACCTCTCTTTGAAATATTTCAAATGTTGCACAAAATTCAACACAATTGAGCTCACCATATTCAAAATTATTATGAACTCTACACCAATTGGTAAGATCCATCTCTACTATGTCGATATTTAGGAGCTTGTTAGGCTATTCCATATTATTTATAGGTCTATTAAATGATTAGTTGCATCTTTGAAATCTAGCATTCTAATTACCAATTGGGGCATTAGCATTACCTATCTTCCTTTACATATTTAAGAAATCATTGCTCAATTTTTAAACCACATTTTGAATAGAATCCAGTTCTACCTTTGTAGAGTTAGTGCCTTATAGAATAGTAGTAGGAGACATAGTAAATTGTTGATTCTATTGGTAGTTATTGTTGTATGTGTGATTATGAATCCATAGTTTGGATACGTTGTTTTCATCATGAAAGGTAGTGTATATAACTATTTTAGATTGAATACTGGGACATTCTACCTTGCATATGAAATTAGATTCAAAATGGGAAAGCCATTATGGATGTTGGACATAGAAGGCACATAAGGATTAAATTTTCTATCAATATTAATGGCTTCTTCAAATTCTCATGTAAAATTATTAGCTGTAGCATCTCTCCTTAGAAAAACCATAATAATCAAATCCAATGTGTTCTTATACATCTCTAATGTTAAGGCTTCCTATAGTTTGTACCATGGGATTAATCGAGTGTACATATTTTGAAATATCACATTTAAATCATAGATAGGCTCATTAGGATCTCTCTTCATACTAGTGAAGAGATGTTATATTATGTTGGGACTAGTAACCTATCCAAATTGTGTAAGAAAAGTATCTTGATACTCATCCCAAGAAGTGATGGAGTTATTTGTTATATTTAAATAACAATTATACGTAGCGTCCATTGATGTAAAAGGAAATAATCTACATGTAACATTTTCATCAATAAAATTCATTAATATAAAAGTAGTTTTGAAAGATTTGATATGCACTTCTATTATCCTTGCCTTTGAAGGAGAAAAAGATGGTAGATACTTCTCAAGACTCCAAGGTAAATTATGTACATCTTTTGGGATGATAATAATATATCTAACCAACTAGGGTGGTTATTGAGCCATTGGCTAATTAATAAGAAAAGGGTTCCCTATGAGTAAAGGATTCCTTATTAGAGGAAGTGGATTGTTTTTAAATGGGAATATTGGCACAATTATAGGTCTCCTATGATTTGACAAGGGTGAGACTAGAAAACCAACCTGGGAATTAGATCTGGTCACTCTCCTAGGTGATTTCAGTGCAACTATACATAAAGGATAACTACTATTATTAGGGGTGATTTGCCTCCTTATAATTCCATTGGAACTATTGATGTGGGTTTTTTGAAAACCATAGTTGAATAAGGTAGCCTCTAACATTTTAGGATCTCAATGGAGGTTAACTCCACTCCAGGGCATGAGTTACAGGTATGCGATCTATTACTACCTCTTAATGGAATATATGGTAGGGAATGTAGGTTATTGATAAGGTTTTTTGGATGGAGGTATGGTTCCTAATAAGGGTAGTGAATCTCTATGTGAGTTATATGGGTAGCTGGTTACTAATCTAGAGTTGTTAGGTCTCAAAACAAACTAAAAAAGGAGAGAAGGGTAAGGTAAGAAAGAAGGCTCTCTAGTTTTCAAGAATCACTTCCATGGCTAGTTTCTAAAAGGATAAGTGATTTTATAACCTATTCCTATTACTATAAATAATTTACACACACACAATCAGACATGACTAAGAATTCTAAGGAGATAAAGATGTAAGAAATTCACAGGCCTTAAATAAAGTTTGTTCCTTTTAGGGTAGTTGTTTTACACCCTTAATTAAGAGATTATAGCTCAAGATTTTGAAGTATCTGAGGTAGCCATTACCCACACACATAGAAAATTACATCCAAAAAATCACTCATGCATAAACAAAACTATGAATCAATCAAATTAACTATTTTAACCAATATATTTTACCAATCTTTCAAAAATTGTTGCACATCTACAGATCAGTACATAAATCAAAATAATAAATAATCCATTAATCTAAGTATTATTTAAACATACAACCAAAGAAAGTAATAACTAATTACACAAAAATTGGAAAGAAAATACACAAACACATTCACTAACAATCAAAATTGATGTTTCTCATGTATTGAAAAATTCTTTGACAAAAATCCAAGTCGGATTACAATTATTTATATAGACTTGGGGAAGGGGTAACCTCATCCTCTAATTTCATGCAATATTTTTACATTTGATAGTCAGAACATGAGTTGTAATTGTGGTCTAAAACTATATAAGAGTCTACTTGCAGTTATCAGTTTAAAATAGCCTTTACAAAAGCTATGCAACATGTGCATGTATATGAAAACAAAGGAAATTTTTACAATTATAGCTCAAATTTCATGACAATAGCTACTTTTATAGTTTGTTGGAACATCCATTGATCCTTTATATTATCTGCCTCTAAAATGAAACTTAGACATGCATCAAAGACAAGTATCATTGTATCAATCCTATAGAACCAGTGATGTTTTTAATTGTGACTACTCTTAATATGACTATCCATTGTCTATTTCCCAATCTATACTTATATATTCACATGCATTTTCATATTCTTGATCTATTTTAACTATGAGATCTAATGACTATCAATAAATATAGATCAAGTGTTAAAAATATCTACATAGTCTATCCATGTTGTTCCATTTGCTACCTTTCAAAATATGATTGTTGATTTTAAGACATGTGTCCCCACGTCATTAGTTTTAAATCCTGGAAAATCCCACTATCAATTCATACCATCGATCTAATATATGATGGAATGTGACCATGCCACTTGGCATCTTTGTGGGGGCCTTGGTGCTCTTTATAATCTTAGTCTGAATGTTTTTATGCCACTTAGCAGTTATTCACTTACTTTATGATCTTTTTAAAGTCCATGTTAATCTCACATCATTGAACATTTATGATCAAATTAATGTGGTTTGTAGATATATTTATTTGACTCATTAAATCTTATGAGCTTTTAACACTTGTCACATCCTAATTCATTTGAATTTTTTTATCAATCTTGCATCATCATATCAACTATACAGATTAGCATTGGTCATCAATCTACCTAGGCCCACTAACCTTTGATTATAAATATATAATTTACAAGCTTAAATTTTATGTCTACACAATCATATGTTATGCTCTCATGAACATCAATGATGTCCATGTGACTATCAAAATTTAAACCCCTATCATTTTCTTGTTGATATTTAATTTGGCATTCATGTGACCATCAAATACATCCTCATGACCACCGATGACATCCATGAAACCATCATAATTTGAACATGTTTCCTTTTATTTGTGGGATTAATTTTGACATTTGTACAAACATCAAAGATCTCCACATGACCATCACATTGGTTTAATTCCTTATGAGCTAGACACTTTGTGATTTCTTGGTTTGTTATGCTCTGCAATCACAAATGAAAATAGGACTTAGCATAATACTTTGGGAAGTGTGTATAAAGGACCCTGCATGAATATTTTAGCCCAAGGTCCTAGCTACAAAAATATGATTGGGAGCTTTAGATAAAATATTAAGTTAAGCTCAAGACATAATAAAATTTTCTCCAAGCAAGGGTTCCACTAATAAGTATGGTATTTATTTTGGGGAAATTATTGTAGAGGAAATATTATAGGATTTTTATGAAGGGGAATTATTTCAGACAAAATGTCTATAATAATTCTCCTAAAGACCCAATTTTTTTAAACAAAATATCCAAATTAATTATCTCAAAGGGTCATTTTCATTAGACAATATGTCCAAGACATAAATTTCAAAGGAATTAGTTCATAGGGAAAATTTCTTGGAATAAAAGTCCTAAAGGGTGTTGTATAAAAGTTCACTATGTTGGCTTTACACTAGTTCAGGTGCTTAGCTAGCAAACCAAGTCAGTTATAGACTTGATGGAGCTAAGAGTGAACATAAGAAGGTATGGTGCATAACATTTAATCATGTTATGGTGTTGTTATCAATTTCACATAAGGTGCAATCTTTGTACACTTACCTAAAGGACAATAGAGAAGGGATCGGGCCTAGATTGGGCTAATTGTAACATGGCACAATTTTGGGTTCAAAGGGACTTAGTCATTGGCCAAAGAGATCTAGGTGGCCTTCAAATGCTAAGTACTTCAATGGGAGATTAATAGGCACAAGATTTCTTAGTGGACCAAGTCTTAAGGTGCAGGTCCATAACTAGCTAGGTGGGGCTCTTAGTAGTGTAAGCTAGGAGAAGGGCTAGTATAAGATGGTTTGGGTAGTTAGGAAAATCATAGGGAAGGCTTGGATTTAACCATTCATCCTTAAGGTATCACCCTAGGTATAGGTCTTAGAGCCTTGGTTCATTTTGGTTCCACACTTAGTGGCTTTATACGTGAGTCAAGGTCACTATATGGCACAAATATTCCATTAGCAACTAAGGGAGAACCTCCATCTCATAGTACATTTAAATAAGATACAACATTACTCAAATGAAACTAACCCAAAAGCATAACATTATTCAAATTATGACACAATGATCAATACTTAATTTCTTTATTAACTTATAGTTTAGTAACAACATTCAATATGAAGAACCAAAGTATACGCTCTTCCTAACTCTATTCATGCCCAATGGCTCACATGCGATCTTGGGATATACTTTCAAATATCTAAACTACCATATGCATACTATGATATACTAATGGTTCAATATCTATTCTACTAGATTTTTTCTACACTTAATTACCTCTCTTTAGTCTTCAAAATCAAGTCTTCATTTATAGGCATAAGGGAGTCTCCTTGTTAATTCAGATAGGTGTGTACTAAGTGATGAATTTTCATGAGTCCTTCAGCTCCACTATGTTATCCAAAGTGGATGAGTGCATGCCATACACTGATCTATCACTAAAGGGTCACTATCTCACCTATCCCACTATTTGACATCCATGATTCTTGAGCTGACATGTACAAGTCTTGGTAGGGATGTATTAATGTAAGTCAATGTTATGTAACTACTTGCCAGTTGGTGCAAGATCCATGAGGACTTCTCCAACTAGCACCAAAATGTAAAAAATAGGAGCAACCACTCCAAAGGTTTCCTCACACTAATATGGGACTAGTTGTCACCATCCATGTACTTTCCCAAAAGGGGGCCCAACATTACCCCATAAAAAATTACTAATCTTCCCTAGAGTAGTCTTTAATTACCTTAAGTGCAAAAAACTTGGGCACACCTTGATTTAAGTCTTCTTAGAAATTGTTAAAATCTTGGATGGTGCCCCTAATCTAATCAATGACACATTTACTTTTAGATGGTGCCCCTAATGTATTCAATGAGTAAGTACATTTGTGTTTTCTAACTCATTTCTAAAGGTTTCAAGTGTTTCTTTTACGTGCTTCACCCTACCATCTAAGATCTCTCCCTACTCACTAGCCTTTATTTGGAAGGCACGAAAGACTGATTCCAAGTCTTGTTCTTGAGTTTTTAGTTGAGCACTAAGGGAGTTGACCTTGTCCATCACCTATATGTGATCAGTCCTAGTTACCATGAAAGAGTGTTGGAATAGAGCATCCTTCTCCTCCTTTTCCTTTTTGAGGTGTGTGTCAATGACTGTTTCTTGGTTGGCAAAGTTTTTGAATATATTTCTTGCTTTTTCTATGCCCTTTCCAAGTCTGGTGAAGAGGTCTTCAATCACATCCATATTTTTGTTTAACTCCTTCCTTAGGGCCTCTAAGGGGTCTTCTTGGTCTTTTAGCACTAGTTTCATCCTAAGAGAAATTTTCTCAATAAGTGCACAAATTTGGTCAACTTTGTTCTTCTCTAAGGTATCCACCTCATCTAGGAAGGATGACTCTACCTCTCCTATGAACTATACATGTTGTTGTAGCTTGAGATTGGTTTCCTTGAGCTCCTTCTCAACCTTCTTCACTATTTACTTCCATCTATAGGCATGAACATCATTGATGATGTTCTTATGTGCTATAGTGGAGGCCATCTTGATTAAGGCATTGGTTGAGCATATTGGGTTCATGTCACATGGATTGAGGAGTTAGTAATCATGTTATTCTTTTGGCTTTTTATCACTTTAAATTTTGAAACCTCAAATTCAATTTCATCTATATAGAAATCTAGCACCCAAGATACCTAGTGGCATGTTAGGGTCATGGAAATTTTTAGAGGGATGCACTCCATCAGGTAAAGGATCACATTCTCTATAAGTTCTTGTTTCACCCTTTCTCTATTTCCTAGCACAAACTCATCATCCTCTCCCATCTCTTCCTCTTCACTTGTGTTGGTGCTTGAGCGAGTGCCTTCTTTTATGGATTTTTCTTCTTCTTCTTCCTATTCTTATTCTTCTTATTCTTCTTGTTATCCTTCTTCTTAGGGATATTTATCAGACTTCTTCCTTTATTCCATTGTTTCTAGTAGTGGATCTATGGTATGAACTTGAACTTCACCATTTTTTTCTTCTCTTAGACCTAATGAGGCTTTAGTCTCCTCTATTTTCTTCAATATGCTATTATCATCTTCCTTATCCTTAAGCACCCCTTTAGAGCTGAGGTACACCTACTATGCAGCTTCTTCTATTGTACTGGTGAGGGTGATTGGTGCCTTCTCTAGTATTTTCTATTTACTTGGCCTTGTGGTTATGGTTACCTTCTTCTCTTCCCTCTCTTTCAACATATTGTCCCATTCTACTTGGGTCATTTCTTCTTCTCTTTCCTTTTTCTTGGCCTTTTCTTCCTGGTCCTTTTTCTCTACCTCTTCATTCTTATCCATTTCTGTCTCAACCTTCCTTTATATATCTTGCATCATGAATTTATTTTCTCACTCTCTTATTTCTTCAACCTCTAGTTGATTGATTTAATCCTGGGACATGCCCTTGGATTTCATCTCATCATACCTCTAATGCAATTTTAGCACTACATTAATATGCACTTGGTCAAGGCCCATGCCTTTCCACTAGTGTTGTAGTTCCTCTTCCATTGGTGTGTCTAACTAGGTAAGCTCTTCAAGCTCCTTACCCTTTTCTCCTTTAGTTACTCCTTCCTCTATATATGACTTGTGTCTTCTTCTTACCTTTTTTCTTTAGTCTCCACCATTTCAATGACTTTCTTAAGCACTCCTACCTTAGTCATTTCTTATTTCTATTCTTACACCCTTTTAATTTTAGCTTCATTGAAGCAAAGTTTCCTCAACCTCCTTTTGTGCTTCTTTATCTTAGTCTTAGGTAGTAGGGAGGGGATCCCTTCACCTGATGAGGACTCAATGTCCTCAAACACAATGTAGGTTGCCATCACACCTTCTTCTTCCTTCAAATCCTTTTTATCCTCTCCCTCCTTAACATTAGAGAGGACTGTCTTTGCCACTATAATTTGATTCTTCCCCTTATTCTTTATGTTATGGTAGGTATTAAGCACAAACTTGAAGTGCTTCTTAAAATAACCCAAGGAAGATGCTTCCCTTTTTGATGTGATTTTGAGCTTCAATCACACCTCTATTTCCTCCAAGGTTTTCCCCCTCTTTTCCTAGGGAGACTTTTTCTTCTCAATGGGTGTAGAGGTTCCTTCCTCCCCAATCTAGATTGGGGGATGTTCTTTCTACTTGATAATTATCCCAGTGTTAGAATCCTTCTTCCTAGGCTTCATCTGATAGTAAAGTCTATAGATGAAGCTAAGGGTGGTCACCCCCTAAATTGGATTGATGTTTGTTTGATATAAGGTATCTTCTTCATATTTTTCCACTCTTCCATCTATGTAGGGAAAATTGCACCTCAACTTCCTTTTTCCTATGTCTAGTTTTTTAACTAGAACATCCATTTACTACACACTCAAGATCCTATACAGTGCATCCTTAAAGTATTCTATTGAGAAGTCAAAGGGGATATTTAGCCATCCTAACCTATTTCCATCTTTAAGGACCAAGTTCATGATGTAGTAGTGATGCATTATGGTAAAAATTTCCATCATGAACAAACTTTTAAGGAGCCCCTAAGGGATGCACCACTCCAGTCCAAAGGCTTTTATGTACTTCTCACACGAGTGCATTACATGTGTCTTGTACTTAGGGATGAAAATGGTGGGGAAGGTGTATTCCTTGTATTTATATGTGGGGGATTCATGATGTTTTAGAAACACCCACAAACTATCTTTACTCCCATCTAGGATCTTGATCTCCTCTCTTATGATCAAGATGAGGATGGACCCCCACCTAAAAGTTCCCTTTTTGCTATGGCATTCTAGCATGTTCTTGATCATTTCCTCTATGATGAACTTGGAAATATTAAATTATATGTTTTACAACATGTGATATGTGATGCAAAGGTATGACTTAGACACATCTATTCACTAACTACCAGGACATAATTTAAAACTTATGAGGCATATCATCACCCTCATGCCTAAGTAGTAAAATTTGTTAATTAGGAATGTATATCCCCCATTGAATTAATTTAGGATATTCATGATGTACTCCACCTCAAAATCATCCATCATCTAATGTATGTCCTATTTGGAATTATGTAGCCTAATTATATTTTTGATTATCTATGGTGAGATCTTCATGTATCATCTCAAAAGGTAAAAGTTGTCCTCATAGATGTGTGATAGAAATAAATAGATGACCTCCTCTAGTTTTATAAATTAGGGTAACTCAAATAGATGATTTTCACTAGAAGCCTTTAACTTGTCTCAAATTGAGACATCAAATAGGGCATCACCTTATGGGGTCTTACACCCTATATCCACCATCTAGTCCTACACCAAGCCTTAAAAATGACTTGATGTCTAATGTTTATACTCTTTTAGTTGGTAATTATGCATGAAAGAGAAAAAAATTTCCCCTACTTGAACCTTTGGGAGATACTACATATATTGATAGGATAGCTTAGTTAGCACCTCAATATCAATATCCATGATGCTCACTACCTTGAACAACTATACCTTGGTTTTGGTGGCAATCAATTCCTCTACAATCCTAACCCTCTTAACTTCCAATTATGCCTCTATAGAGATTGAATCATTTCACTTCTTCACCATCCTAAAGTAGATTTTTTTGAACCTAGGGAGGTGTGGCTTGTTAAATCCTCAAATTATGGTTGACACTTTTATATTCATGGGATTTTCAACTATGCATTTGGATCTAAGCTTTTCTAGTCATTAATGGTGACTTAGGCAATAGATTCTAATTTCATTTAGATTCCTACACTAATTTTATCTATTCAACCCTTCACATTGTCTTCACTTGTGAATGCACTCCATTTCAATGTGCTTCCTTTCACTTTCAATGTCTAATTTGGTTGAATTCTCACTAAGGTGGGGTTCTATCTCTTTGGCTCTTTGATTTCTTGCTTTGTTTGCACTAAGTCTTAGATTTAATGTAAACTTTATACCCTAATAAATTTATTTGCTTACTAATTTATAGCCTTTTCTTATCAACCACCATTATTAATGTAGGTTTTAATGGTGCAGGTGCCTCAATTTCTTGAAAAATGCAAAAAACTATAGAATCCTTGAAAATGTCTTATCCTATACACATTTAATGTGTATATTTGTGCCACTATCACCTCATTGAATACTCTTAATTCATGTTTTAGTGAAATTACATGTGGTTCAAATAGTCACTTCCCGCTCCTTCTTGGGTAGATGTCAGTTATATTAGATGACTTGCTTTGGTGCATGTATCATTGGCACAACCTTCACCTTTCTTATGATAACCTAGGAAAAACACCTCACATGTGTGTGATTTGTCCTTCTCAGTTTTATTATCTTCTAGATACCCTCTTATTTCAATAATGTTTCTCTATCTTGGTTAATTTCTTATGCATCATCTTGCTTTGTCCTACCCTACCCTATAGAATTCCCTTGTGTTGGCCCTCTAGTGCATTGTTTCTTTTCTAATTCTCTTACATAATTTTAGAGTGTGCCTTCACTATTTGCTTTGCAGTCAACCAATTTGATAATATTCACTCTTTCCTTATGCCTAACTAAGTTGAGTGTCTTCATTTGCCACTTATGGATCTAGCATCGAAGCAATCGATGTGCCTTCTTGTAATTCTAGTGTAACAGTAGTGATAAAGTGGTTTGTTCTTGGGACTTCACCTACCTTATACTGATCATATTATGCACATGCCTCTTTTTTTGTATTTTACAAACTTCACATGCCCACTACTTAGATGTCTAACCTCATGTGCTTATGGGTGTAAGTGTTCGACTCACCCAAATAGAATTATGCATGAAGTGCTAACTCCCAAGTTCTTGCAACTATTTCACACTACTCATTGCCTCTATAAACTATACAAGGATGAATAAAACAATAAAAATAATGGTTTAGATTACACCAAATGGTTTCCTAGTTATCTTACTCCTAATTGACTTATGACCAACCAATCAGTGTTTTTATGGCACAAGCACCATTCTACTATCTATAAGGCTTTAGTTAGTTTCCATTGGAATTCCCAAGGAACATTTCACTAGACAACATGTGCATATTACATGCACCTATTTCCAAGATATGATGGATGATGTAGGGACACATCCTCTAGATTTACAATTTTTAAGGTGCTTAAAGTACTGAGAATCATAGAGCATTACCAATGCTCCTTCAGTTAGCTCCTTATAATTGATATGTTTATCATGTCAGTGTTTGTGACATGCCTTCTCAATTTTTTGAATCTATTTTTCTTGGGTGTGCTTCTCATCTAAGTGTTCCAAGTCTTTTAACCTTGCACTTAAAGACTCTTAGTCATCTAATCAGCCAATCCATGAAATGCATAAGGAAGGTACCATGAATTCCATGAGTAGAACTATTTTAGAACCAAACACCATTTAAAAGGGTGTAGCCTTATTTAGGTGCCTATAGGTCATGTGGTATTCCCAAATTACCACTAAAATGTAATCATCCTAATCCTTGTGACCAACATTGCATATTTTTGTTAGGTACATTCACAAAATTTTGTTGAAAGCTTTAGTTGTGCCATTAGTTTGGGGATGATATGTAGTGGTCTTGTGGTGCACCACTATGTATTCAATTAGAAGGATGTGCACCATCTCATTGATGAAATGAGTGCCCTTATCACTAGTCAAACTTAATGGTCACCCATACCAACTAATGATGTTCTCCCATATAAAACACATGACAATCATGGTTGTTTAGTCTTTGGTAAATGTGGCTTTAACCCACTTGGTGAAATAATTAATGGCTGCTAAGATATATCTAGCAACTATACGTCATGTTGTGGGAGTGATTATCCCAACAAAGTTAATGGCCCATTTTTAAAATGACACCTAGGAAAAAATGGGAATGAGAGGTATCTCATCCTAGTGGTTAGGATTTTTAGTGTGTTAGAATACATCACATCCCTTAGCATACTCCTTTACATCTTAGAATAGGTTTGGCCACTACAAGCATAACTAAAGACCTTGTGCACCATCGTGTCTCTAATGCAATAACCTCTTATGATGCCTTCATGCACTTATTATAGGATGGAGTCCCATTTTTTTTCTATACCACACTAATGAAGAATTTAATCCCTACTTAGTTTATATATCTCCCCTTTAATGAGCTAGAAGGGGGTAGCATGAACCACAAGTTGTTTATTTTCCTTGGTGGATAGGGTCTAAGATGAAAACCTAGATGTTAGGAAAATAACAATCTCTGCTAGAACTTCAAGAATGCACTAAAATATATATAGCTACACATCCATCATGTCATCCTTAATCAACACTATTGAATTGTAATATTTGATGTAGGATAAATGGTTTAGACCCAAATTTTACTTCCTAGGTTTGACAACTATAGAGAATTGGAACTCCTAAAAGAGAAAAATCCATCTGCAATGCACCCTTGTAAAATAAGCTTGTTCATTAGGTACTTAATTGCCTCATGATATATGAAATAGATGAATGGGTTTTCCAATAGGTATTTCCTAAACTTTTGTAAGGCATAGACCATTGCCAGCACCTCACATTTAGGGGTGGTGTAATTTTTCTCTACCTACATCAATTTTCTACTTATGAAGGAGATGGGGTGGTCCATCTTGCCCTTGCCTACTTACACCAATATGAAACCAATAGTAGATCCTAAAGTATCAAGGTGAATGTGGAAAGGATTCATCTATTTAGGAAATTATAGAGTTAACACAATAGCTAACTTTAGCTTCAGTGTTTCAAAGTCCTCCTCTTGTGCCTCACTCCAGTAGATTGGGCCATTTTTATGAAAGATCTCCTCTAAAGGCACCATGATATTTGCATAGCTCTAAATGAACTTACTATAGTAGCCACAATGTCCTAGAAAGGAAAAAACATCTTTCTACATTGAGGGAATCTAAATATGGATTATTATGGCTATCTATGCTAGATGAACAAACAAAACATCCTTACAGATGATATGCCTAAGCAATATCCCAAATGGATTTGTGAATATTCACTTATTTAGATTCAAAGAGATCTCGATCTACCTACACCTCTCAAACATGATACATAGATTATCATAGTGGTCTTTTACAAGATCATACATAGTCCATTCATCAAGATATACTTAGAGGAACTTATGGATAAAGTCTTTGAAGTTAATGATCACTACCCTAGAGAATACAACTAGCACATTCTTGAGTTTAAAGGGCATCACATTGTAAGAAAAAAACCCCATTAAGTCACAAAGGTCATTTTAGGTTTATCCTCCTCCTCAATCTACACTTGATGGTAGCCCAAAAACCCATCAGTGAAAGTATATATTTCACAACCTATGACCCCATCTAGGACCTCATCAATGAATGGGGTCAAGAATGGGTCCTTGACACAAGCTATATTTAACATATTATAGTGAAAAAAATATAAATGTACCCATACTTATTGATGTTTTAGATTAAGGTAAAAATAGGTTTTGAAGGGATCTCGAAACCCTGATACAAAGATAGAAAGATGAAGCATTTACGACCACAGGAAAAACATAAAACCTACTATAAAGAAGTAACATAAATAGGTTTTATATGGACTTGAAACCACCTGAAAGACCACAAGTCAAAACCCAGGTTTTACATAGACCTGGCTACACCATAGTCAAAAGATTACAAAAAACTAGGAAACAGGACCAAAAAACACAACCAACTAGAAGAACCAGGCTATTCTTCCAGTTCCAAAATCATTTTCACTACTTCCTTACCTTTCACAGCAGTATCCTGCATGGCAGTAGCTACTGACATGGCTCCCTCTTGCATAACTTTCTTTCTTGAGCTCTGTCTCGTCCTCTTGCTAGGCCCCTCCAAGGATTTGATCTCCTCATTAGCTCTTTTTCCAATATTAATAGCTGCAGCACATATGTTAGATGTCACTTCCTCCATTTTCATTTTGCTCTCCTTAATGAGTTCCCTTAGGTTGTTCTCATAGTCTTTGAGCTTGATGGGGATGTCTCTCATCTATTTTTCCATGTTATTGATTTTGTTCCAAACTGCCTTCTAGTTGTCTTCCATTATTTCCATTTTCCTTTTGAGATCCATTATCTCCTTAAACATCCATGAATCAAGTTGGAGGATAGCCTCTGCTTTGAAATTAACCCATCTCTTAGGTGTGTGCCTTCCATCATTTTGCCTTTTATCACTCCACTCTTCTGTGTTCTTATTAGGACTATTCCTGCCTTCTTCAATATGATCCTCTCTTCCCCTTTGATTATGTTCCTTAGTTTTAGCTTGAACTCCCAGGTCCATTTCTTGATTGTTGGCTTGAACTCTGTTTTTCCTCTCATTTATCGAAACAGGGTCCTCAACAGGGTCATCCAGGACTTTATCATCCTCAAACACTTGTTGGTTTTCCTCAGAGTCATCTTCACTATTTTCAGACTCCTCCTCTATGTTGACTCCTTTCTCATTCTTCTCTTGAACTTCTTCTTCCTCATTGGAACTTGTATTCCTACTTTCTGTTCCACCCTCTTCCTCCAAACTTTCCTCCCTAGACTTATCAGTTCTCTCCCACTCTGTGTCCTTGTCAACATTCTGATTCTTGACACTAGGGGGCTTGATTTTGATTTTATCTTTCCCTTTAAAAATTTTACTCTTGTTACTCTGTGAATCCTTGTTTTTCCCTAGATAAGGGTTCATAACCATGGCCTTGTTCTGGCAATAGCCTTCAATTATCAAAATTAATCCTTCATGCAAAATAGGACGTGTTTCCTTCTTCCTGTGAGCGAATAAACTTTGGACCAAAGAGAAATGCAGATAAAAGGGAAAGGAAATTCTTACTTTGTGTCTAAAATGATTTAGGAATACAAAGTGGAATTTGTGGACTCTCTTGCTTCTTCCATCGAGTATGAAGTACTCCCGAATACAGCATAAGACATCCCTCCAAATGCCCTTAATCTGTTCTAGTTCAAAGAAGTCCCCATTCTTTTCCAGATTCTACTCTTCAACATCCATCTTAGGGAATTTTCAAAAGGCTTCATTTGAAATGCTAGTCTGCTTGGAGAATTTTATTCCTTCCGTAGGCAGCCCCGCAACCTCTGCTATAAATTCCTTTGTTAGATTCACTGTGATGCCATGCAGAGTGACCCTATCATCAATCCAATTTTTGAAAAAAGCCATTGTAATATGAGGTTTTGAACCATGGAGCCTTTCCATGTAGTTCACAACCTTCCCTCTCTGCAGGATTTTCTAGACATCTTGTTTCGCTCTCCACTCTTCATAATTTTTGGGTTCCTACTTCCTTGGTTCTCCTTTCCTTACATGTGCCATGCAGATTTCCTTTGATACCCAATCATTGTAAACTATACAATGATCCCACCTGCTACCAATTTGGTTCAAAGCTCACCTTTTTTTAGGCACATTCAGGATCCACTTCTCATTCTCAAGGTCCTTCCTTTTTAATGATTGTAAACCTTTCTCCGCGAAGCCACTCCTCCAACTCATTAGTTTTCTATTACAAGCTAATGTTTCCCTCCTTTGCATGAGTTGCATCATGATGAATGAGCACTCTAAGATCCACATTCTTTTTTAATGTTTCCTACCACCTCACTTTGTGTCCTGTTTGGACTACATAATTTTCTAACCAATCTGCAACTCTGTTGGCTTCACGATAGGTGTGGGTAATCGTTACTTTTTCAAAAAAATTGATTAAATTTTTCATCTCCATCACCATAGCCTCTATAGTCCATGACATATAATTTTTATTGTTTAGAATATTTATGATATTCAAGGAGTCCCCTTCCAGACATAATTTAGAATATCCCGAATCCACAGCTAGTTTAATGGTTTGAAGGGCAGCAGAAGCTTCGATAATATGACAATTCGACTTTCCAATGGGGATTACAACAGCATCGATTACATTTCCCACATGGTTTCTCAAGACTCCTCTACATCCTGCATTCCCCGAATTCCCTTTAGCAGCTCCAAAGTTTCCTTTAATCCACCCTTGAGGGGGGACATTCCAAATAACACCTAGTCTAGGATTTTCAGGTTTACCATTAGAATTTTCCATTCTTAAGAGATTATCCACTTGAAAAGTTGGGTTTGGATTCCTTTGCAATGAAAAATTCTCCTTAATAGCTCTAATGATGTTCTACCCCACCACCCATCTGGGAAGTTCTTTACTTCTAAAAATTTGGTTATTTCTTTCCTTCCATATTCCCCACCAAATATGGGGAAGAGTTAGTTTCCATAAAAATATAACTTCAGGATTCTTGGAAGGACAATACCAAATTTTAAAAGATAACTCCACATTTTTGTGGTGAATCCAAGCAATACCCCATATATTGAGGATTTCTTTCAAAACTTGCTGCGTAAAAGAACAGTTCACAAACAAGTGATCTCTATCTTCTAAACCCTTCTTACAAATAATACACCTATTCACAATATATATTCCTCTTTTTTGTAAATTGTCCAGAGTCAAGATTTTATTTTGGAGGAGGGTCCAAAAGAATATTTTGATTTTAGGGATGAGCTCCTTTATCCAGGCCTTCATCCACAAAGGTTTGTTGCCATTTCCCTTTGAAGTGAAAATGGAAGAAAATTTAAACTGTCCACTAGGCTCATTATGCCAAACAATCTTATCTTCAAGATTAGGGTAGAGAGATATAGCATTTAGGGATAGTTGTGTATTCTTGAAATCTTGATCAGGATCAGTAAGGTTCACCCAAGAGTTGTTCTACCAGTATTGGTTAACCATTATTCCCAATCTTTGCTTACATCGGTCTATTGCTTCTTTATCTTGGATTTCATCTATCAAATGTTTTCCTTTTAACCAAACATCCTCCCAAAATTTCACCTTTTTTCCATTTCCAACTTTCCAAGAGCTTCCTTCTTCTAAAACTTGTTTAGTACCTTGAACTGCCCCCCATATGGAAGATGGATGGGAGACATCAGGGTAAGAAAAGAAATCAGAGAGGGACTTTACCTTGAATAAATACTTATGCTTCCATATATTGCTCCATTCTTTGTTTTCCTGGTAAACCCTCCATCCCTGCTTGGCTAAGAGAGATGTGTTCATACTTCTAATTTTCCTTATTCCTAGTCCTCCTTCCCTGACAGGTTTACAAATGTTATCCCATGCAATTAAAGGCATTCTCCTTTTCTCCTCAGTACCTGTCCAAAGAAAGTTTCCCTGAATTTTTTCAATAGCTTCTGCAAATATGGTAGGAATTTTGAAAAGACTCAAAGCATAAGTGGGTATGCTTTGAAGACTTTCTTTGAGGAGGGTAAGCTTTCCTACCTGACTTAGAAAATTACCTTTCCATCCTGCAAGTTTCTTGCTAAATTTGTTAATAAGTCCTTCCCAAAAAGCTTCAGGAACTTTCATCCCAAGAGGGAGACCCAGGTAAGAGGAGGGGAAAGACCCTATGGAGCATTCAAGGATTTTAGTTATTTTGTTTTGTCTATGACTTGGGGTGTTAGTGAAGAACACTGCACTTTTGTTCTAATTAATCAATTGTCCTGAGGCAGCTGAATATAAATTTATAGTTTTCTTCAAAGTTCTTGCTTCTGTGACTTCATATTGCCCCATGAAAATAGTATCGTCAACAAATTGACCATGGGAGCATATTAAAGGATGTGAAGATGGTTTCAGACCCTTAAATAAACCTTTATGGACTAAGTCCCCTATATACATCCCATACTATTAGCCATAATAATAAACAGAATAGGGGATATGGGATCCCCTTGTCTCAATCCCCTTGATGGTTTAAAGAAGCGAGACAAACTCCCATTTACCAGCACTGCAATAGAAGTAGTAGATATCAACTGCTTAATAATATCAACCACTCTTTGTTCAAATCCAAAGGCAATAAGACTATTTAAAAGGAATAACCAATCCACCCTGTCATATGCTTTTGCAATATCAACTTTCATTATGAACCCCTCATTGTTAGAGCTGAACAACGAATGAATATTCTCATGAGCAGTAATTATAGAATTGAGGATTTGTCTTCCTGGGATGAATCCATTTTGTTGATCAACAATAATCAAAGGGATCACTTGAATTAGTCTGGATGTAAAAACTTTGGATATAATCTTATAGAAGTAATTGCACAGACTAATTGGTCTAAACTGATCAAGAGAGTCATCTCCGATCTTTTTTGGAATTAGACACAGAAAATTGGCATTAACTTCCTTCAACATCTGTTTGTCTCCAAAGAATTCCTTCACCGTATTACTTACATCTTTGCCAACAAGTTTCCATAGCTTTTGAAAAAAGAACATGGGAAATCCATTTGGTCCAGGTGCTTTATCTCCTCCTAAAGAACTAACTACTTTGAAGATTTCCTCCTCCTTAGGTATTGAGCATAACATGTTATTCTACTCCTTCGAGACCAAAGGAGGAACCACACGTAGGATATCATCCTGACTATCCAAATTGATATTTATATCAGCCTTCATCAGGGAGGAGAAAAAGGAAAGCATTTCCTCCTTTATTTCCTTTTCCTCTGTCATCTTCTGATCTCCTTTTTTTAAGTATTGTATATGATTTTTAGCTCTGTGTTTCAGAGTGGAAAGATGGAAAAACTTTGTATTTTTATCTCCTTCTTTCAACCATAACACCCTAGATCTTTGTCTCCAATAGATTTCTTCCTTAGTTATAAGATCTTGATATTGAACCAATTGTTCCCTTTCTTCTGTAAGGAGGTCTGAGGTGTATCCGTTTTGCTGGATTTTTTTCCTAAATTCTGCTAATTTCCTCCTTGATAGTATTCTTTTTCTCAAAGATATTTCCAAAACAATCCTTATTCCATTTCTTAACTTCCTTTTTAACATTTTTGAGCTTGGATGCAAGTTAAAGAGGGTTGTCCCCTCAATAGGTATATTCCACCACTCTTCCATTTTACTTTCAAACTGTGGGTGCTGCATCCACATCTTTTCAAATCTGAAAGGATGATTCTTTTTCTGGTTCATTTTGAACACTGTGAAGAGAAGAGGATAATGATCTGAGCCTATTCTATGGCACACTTCCAACTTACATATGTAATCTTTTGTCCAGTCTGGAGAGATGAGAGCCCTATCAAGCTTGGCATGTATACAATCATTACCAATTCTCTTATTGCTCCATGTAAACTGAATTCCCTGAAGCTCCATATCCATTAGTCCTTCTTTATTTATAAACTCTATGAGATCGATTCTCCCTTCCATTTGAATAGTATTACCCCTCATCAATAAGCAATAAGCAATAATCTTTATACTTATTGATGTTGATGACTATTGGGCTCACCCATTCATATTATTACACTAGGTAGATGATACCAGCTATCAACATTTTGTTAATCTCCATCTTTACCTTAACATGGAGATTAAGATTCATCTTTATGGGTGCTTCTTGACTTGCCTTATTCCATCCACTAGTTTGATGATTATTTTTCCAAGGGAAGGGTATATTCCCTTCATGTCCTTATATTTTCATGGAATAAGTCTCAAAATTCTTTTAGGAGGTCTATAATTTGTGTCAACTTTGACTAAGACCAATAAGTGCCTATAGTGGTGATCTTCATCTCACCGTCTACACTGATGTCTACTTTAGTGGTCTTAAGGGGCATGAAGTAGGGTTAATTTTTCTCCTGATGAGATTATTTTACTTGATTTATCCTATATATTGTGCTAATTTTAAGATGCATTAGATCTTTTTTGTTTGGGGTATTTTCATCCATAAGGTGTACAAGCTTTTGTCTACCCATTACAGCCTTCCAATTTTACTCTTTCCACATCTCATCATCTTATTTACTAGATTCACCATTGATTTTTGTCTCTTTAAATAATTTTAGGAGTTTTAATCCTTTCTCCTCAAACATCTCCTTTAGTTTTTATTCTAATATTGTATCATATTTAAATACTTCCCTATGGATGACTTATAGTGGCTCCAACATCTCTAAGTTCTAAGAAGAAAAGGAGAAGGTGTGCACGACCCTCTCTTTGACTAATTCCAAGTTTCCTATAATGTAACACATCTCATTTAAAATGTACCATACTCATACCCAAGTATTTAAGGTTCTATAAAAGGCATGCACCCATAGGCTTCTTGGCACATTCTCAATACAGATAGTCTAGGTTTCTTCACACAGATGCACATGCATGATTAGTTCAGAATTAGTAACTTAAGTAGGTATGTCAAGATACTCATTAATCATAACAAATGTAGTGTATATGACTACCTTTACATCTTGCTAAGTGGGTAGGCTAGGTATCTATACTACCCACCAATGAGTAGCAATGCTCTTTAAGGTATGCACTAGTGCACCCATTCAATCTATCTCCTTTGGAATGCAGGATTCAATGTCATGGACATAATTTTCTATTGGTTAGCTCCCTTCATACTTTGGGAGTGCTAAAATATTATATTTAATTAGAAAAAACACACTTTTTTCCACGTTTCAAGTGTGAGAAACCCATTTCTTCTTGGGGTGTTCAATCCTAACTAGCCTTGTCTTGGTTAGCCTTGTTCTAGCTATGGACACTAGGTGGCACCTTCAACGAGTGACCTCATAGGCCTCTTCAACCCATTAATTATATAAAACATCAATTGTATCAAAGGTTGATTTTCCATCCTCTTATTTGAGCATGCCTTAGTCATTAGGGTTTAGCTTGTCAGCACATTATACCATGATATTATAGATATGGTTGATCTCATCCTCAAGGTCAACACTTTCTATGTATGGGGGCCCTTGTTCACTTGAAAGAGGGATCACCACCCTCTCCCTACCATTCTCAAAGATCATATATCACTTCTAAAATCACATGTATGCATTATTTTCATATCACCATGGCCTTCCCAAGAGTATGAGTAGTTTTCCTATTCTACCAACTCGATGACCTTGAAGTTAGTACAGAACTCAGTGCCCATAATATATACAATGGTTCCCTTCAATATCCCAATCAATTATACTAAATTTTTATTATCCATGAAAAACATGTGAGGTGAGGGCCTCAAGTGTGGCTACCTCATCTTTTTTGAAGTGTTTTTTGTTAGAATATTGACCTTGACACTCATATCTACCAATAATTCACAGACTAACCATCCATTGATGGTGGCATCTATCAAAAATTCTTAGTCATACTTAGTGTTTTGAGTATGCCTAAATTCACATGCTCATTCCATGTATGGAAATGTAACCTATATCACTTGAGATGTGGCCCCTTGCATTGGTTCTTTCCCTAGATGCTTTAAAAGCAAATTTTTTTATCAAGGTCAACACCCCTTCAATTTACAATAGGCATAAGATCTCGATCAACTCTTATACTTTAGTCTCCTAGTGATTTTGATTATTATATGTAGTGGTGTCCTATGCCTCTAAGTCTTTGGCCAATTCAAGTTCACCTTGTAAATTCTATATCACACTCATGGCTTGTCCTTCTACCATGTAGGGTCAGGATATGACATAGTTTTTGGCTCTGGTCACATTATGTGCTTAGTGTGGCTTGACTCATCATACTCTAAGCATAGATCTTAGTTTGGTGTAGTAGGTGGTTGAGTGGTGAACCCACTCCTTTTTGTGGCCTGCACCTTAGATGTCTCCTTATAAGTCTATTATGGCTTAGGATCCCACTTTTCCTCTCTAGACTTGCACCTAACCATCGTAGCACCTCTATTTATGCCAGGCTAACCTTGAGTTATCTTTTTGTATAGGTTTGAGAATTCTTCAACCAAATGTGGTCCTTAATAGTACTCACATGTTGGGTGCATGGGTCAATCACATTAGTAGTGATCAGTTGACCCATACTTATAGTAAGATCATGGTGATAATATTCCTCTACCATATCCTCCTCCTTGCCTATAGGTACCTTGTTGATTCCCATAACCCATATTATTCTATCCATAGCCTTCATTACCTTGACCCACCTAATATTTATCTGATGTCTTCACCTTCTTCATACCTCTTTCCATGTTCTATCACATCTCATTAATGACTCTATAGTCTACTATTCAATGCGTATAAGCATCACACATTTTATAATAAATGGTGGTGTTTACTTGGCTAGTATATTGTAATAGAAGATAGTTTCAAGTGTCATGTATCCCATGAAAAACTTCATAGTTGAGGAGGGTGTGAACATTTCTCTATGGGTAGTTCTTTTTATGCCCCTCTATCTCAAAATTGGTACAACATAACCCACTGCAAGTGCCATGCACTAATCTAGTGGTCAACTTCTATAGTTGAGAAGCCATTGATGCTATTTATGCCTCCATGAATGAGTTGATCCTTATATTAGTGATACCTACCACCTTAGCCCAAAGTATTTATTTAAGCCCTTCATGGGGGTCTATGAAGGTCTTCATGGATAACACACATTTGAATGTTACTAGAAGGCCCCCAATAAACCATTACATGTGATGGGAGGGGTGAATATCATATAGAATCTTAGAGAGAAGAGTTTTAAACCATGTGTCATATAGGCACATACTCTTAGATAACCCTTGGATAATTTATTTGAGCACCATGATGCTATACTACTCAAATTTAGTGATATCAAACTCTTTTAATAAGGCTTCCTTTAGCACATTATAGTCAACCATATCCTAGTTTGGATCAAACTTTTGATACTAAGTATCAGCATGATCTAGTAGGGTGGTCATAAAATGGGTTGCCTTACACTTGGGTTGAGCGATGCCCAAAGCACACCATTATAACTCACAATTTAGAACATGCTCTGTGGCATTATTTACACTATAATACTCAGGCAAGTGCATCACCATATCTTAGTAGACTTGTTGAGGGGGTCATGCTAGGTTCTAAGGTGCCTATCCCCCTTGTATCTATGTTAGAGGTGGCCCGCTAATGACTCTAATTATAGGTAGGGGTGTTGATACTAACATTACTAGCTACACTATAAAACTTATAAGTATAGTATCACTCACTTTTGGTGTTGTGCCACTTCCTAAAATTTGTTACCCAATTGACATAGCTGACATTCTCTACATAGGAATACTTACACCTAGGTTCATAATTCCTAGATTGGTACTTATTAGATTCATTGTATCGTCACTTAGTTTCTTATAAAAAATCATGTTCTTAATCATAAAATATTTATCCAAATATTAAATCCTATCAAGTTCAACATCGATAATAGTTTTAATTACCATTCTTATATATTTTGATGGGAAATATAGCACATGAGCTTATGCTTTAGGTTCAAAGGGGGTAGGTGCTTCTAGTATGTTCTCAAGCACCATATCTTATAGGAACCCAATGCATCTTGCACCCAACTACTAAGTTTGGTCTATTTCTTATTCTTCTCTCTCCTTACACTATTTTAATTCAATGGATGCTTACCCATTCCCTTCCCATTTGCTATGGGTTCTCTCAGCACTTTTAGGTTCTATATTCTCCATCAACCTATGCCTTCACTTACTATAGTTCAACCTCTAGATATTTTAGGTGTTAGGTTTTTATTCCTCCTCCATCATACCTTACCTACACTTCCCCTTCTCACCTTTTTTTCTTTCTCATACAGGGAATGACTTTAACCTTCCATTCTTATAGTTTCTATACCATAATCCACCAGAAGCTTCTTCAATTCAATGTTAAGCCCTCTTATGAATGTTACCCTTGGTTCATAAATAAACTTGTATTTTTTTCTTCCAAACATGAAAAGTTCAACACTATAAACTCTAACACATAGCTATTCAACACACCCCTCCACCTCTTATCCATAATGTGCATCCAAACTTTGTCCAAGATCTCTAGCCTTTCTATGTGCTCTAAAGTCCAATCAAGGTGTTGTTCTTAGCTTCACCTTCTAGTAGTAGTGTAGGAAACCAACCATAAATACACATTCTTAGGTATATTTCAAAATAACACCTCATATATATCATCATATAGGTGGGCTTGCACCCATTTTCTTGGCTCATACCCCTTGCATATGGGATGCCTCTATGTGAAACTATCTTACACTTGATCTAGACAATGCTTAATATTCATGAGAATTATTCATATCATCTCTATGTTGTACAATTAAATTAATGAAATTAAACATGGGTGTTGGTAATATAACCAAAATGTTATATAAAAGTTCATTAGGTTAGCTTTGTACTAGGTCAGGTGCTTGGCTAACAACCAAAGTTAGTTATAGACTTGATGGAGCTAGGTGTGAACATAGGAAGGTATGATGTACAACATTAATCATGTTATGGCACTAGAATAAATTTCACACAAGGCACAAGCCTTATATGCTCACGTAAAGCACAATAGTGAAGGGACTAAACCTGTGTTAGGCTAATTGTAACATGACACAACTTAGGGTTTAAAGGGACTTAGTCATTGGCTAGAGGGGTCAAAATTGCCTTTTGATGCTAAGTCCTTCAATGGGAGATCAATAGGTGTAATCCTTCTTAGTTTCCCAAGTCCTAATGTACAATTTCATAATTGGTTAGGTGGGTTTCTTAGTGGTGCAAGATGGGAGAAGGGCTAGAAAATCATAAGAAATTCTTGTATTCAACCACTCATCCTCAAGGTAGCACCCTAAGAATAGGTATTGGAGCCTTAGGTAATTCTTGTTCCATAATTAATGGATTTATAGGTGATTTGAGGTCACTAAATATCACAAGTATTCCATTAGCAACAAAGGGAGAACCTCTATCTCATAGTACATTCAAATACTAGCTATAACATTACTCAAATAAAACTAACCCACAATCATAACATTATGCAAATTATGACACAATGATCAATAGTTCATTTCTTCATCAACTTATAGTTCAATAACAATGTTTAATATAAAGAACTAAATCATATGTTCTTCCTCACTCTATTCATGCCCAGTAGCTCACATGTGAGGTTGGGTTATACATTCAACTCTCTAAACTACCATATGCATACTAAGAAATATTAATGGTTTGATCTCTATTTTTCTAGACCTTCATTTTACTTAATAACCTCTCTCTAGTATTCAAAATTTGTCTTATTTCATAGGCAAAATAGAGTGCCCTTATTAAGTTGAATTGGCATGTGTCAAGTGATGAGCTATCATGAATCTACCAGCTCCACTATGCAATCTAAGATGGATGAGCACATGACATATGATTATTTATTATTGAAGGGTTGCTATCTAACCTACCCCACTTTATGACATCCATGCTTATCAAGATACCATGTATAAGTCTTGGTAGGGATGTGTTTATGTAAGTTAGGGCTATACAAATACCCACCAGCTAATATGAGATACATGGGTAATTCTTTAGTTGGCACCAAAATATACAAAAGGGGAGAAACCACTCTAAATGTTGCCTCATGTTGAGATGGGTCTAGTTGGCATGGTCCATGTACTTTCCTAAAAGGGGGCCCAATAAAGGGCATGTGTGAAGAGCAAAGACCCAATATAAAAGTCTTAAAGGGTAGGTGTGAAGGTAAAAATGTCTTAGATAAAATGCTCTAAGGAATGTTAGAAGGGAAAAATGGTCTAGGATAAAAGTCCTGAAGGGTAAATATAGGAGGGTAAAGGCCCAAGGCAAAATCCCTAAAGGATATGATGTCTCAGACAAAATGTTTGAAAGAATGGGTTGAAGGGAAAAATATCTCAAACAAAATGTCTGAAGTAATGGACTAAAGGGAAAAAGTCCCATGACAAAAGTCTTGAAGGAATGATAAAAAGGTGAAAGGGCTAAGGATAAAAGTCTTGAAGGATATTTTTCAAAATGCTGAAGGGCACTTTCAAAAAGGCTGAAGGGTATGGGGGTTAAGGCCAAAGGTTCATTTTCATTAGGCATAAATCCAAAGGGTCTACTTCATAGGTAAAAATGCTTGGGACAAAATTTATAAAGGGTATGTGTAAAGGGAAAAGGCCCAGGACAAAAGTCCTAAAGGGAAAGTGTTAAGGGAAAAATGTCTCAGATAAAATGTTTGAACAAATATTCTAAGTGAAAAATCTCTCAAACAAAATGTCTAAAGGAATGGATCAAAGGGTAAAAGGCCTAGGATAAATGTCCTGAAGGAATTTTTCAAAAGGTTGAAGGGCACTTTTAAAAATAATGAAGGGTAGGTCAAGAGGGCTGAAGGAAATCTATCAGAGGATTTATTTCAAACAAAATGTTCAAAATAATTGGTCAACAAAGATAATAGACAAAACACCCAAAACATAAAACCCAAAAATAAAAATTACATAAGTTGCAAAAGAATAAGTTTTGAAAAGAATAGGTGCCTAAATAAACACCCTAGCAAAGAGACTGGATAAAACATAAGTCTAATAGAATAAGCTCAATAAACATAGACATGATAGAATTAACCTAATAAAATAAAAGAGTTTAGCCTATGAAAACACAATACCAATCAATCTTTTTCCCATAATTCATATAAACACATAGTAGAGGGGACCAAAATTAAGTCCATATCCAAAAAAAGTGGTTCCCCATTTTTTTAAAGAAAGAGGGGATGTTGGGTATAATAATTAGGTTTTTTTACATTCATTTCATTAGTTTTTGACACAAATATGATTTTATTTGGTTTAGATGGCACTTTGGCTCTGGACATAGGGGTTGGGGTTATACTAGCTCTTGAGGGATGTGTCTTATGTTTATTCCTTTTGACCTAAAACTCTAGATTAAGGCTTGAATGATTATTATCCCCTTTTGTGTTGGGATCTAGAGTAGGATTTTTCAATGGAAATTAGGGTTTCTAACCCTTGTTTGTTCTTATTATGCATGTCTTCTAAAAACACCAACCACTTTTACTATCATTTTGATTTATCAAGAAATAGTGTTTAAATATAAGTTGTATTAATCCATTATATTTTATAAGACCTAATACTTGTACATATATTTCATCCATGGCTTGAATAACAAATTATAGTAAACTAGCAAGATTAACTAGGCAATCATCACTCTCTTTCCCATGTCTTAAGTGGTTTAATATTTTCATAGTGGCCCCAAACATAGTTTCATATTAACCATCATAAGTAAAAATATTCATGGTATATAAATCAATAGTCCACCATAGATTTTAAGGATTTATCTCTTTATCCCCTTACATTCCCCTTTCCCACTATAAACTAAATCAAGAGTTGGCTCCCTTTCCTTATGAAATATTTGAATTAAATATCATTAGGGAACTTAACATTTGAAAAACTATTTCCTATTTGAGAGATTATATAGAGTTTTATTATGATTGTGGGAGTTACTTTGTTATTGACCCCTCGAGCCTTGGAGTATTTCATGTGAAGATTCTAAAAAAACTCATTTATAGTCTATTCATTGTGCCCCTCAAATTTCTATAGAAATTCAATCCACCCTACATTCCTGCACACTTATATAGCAACTTATTTGTTCTAGTAGAGGTTGAATGTAATCAAGCTCCAAATTATTCTTTTCCCTCATGAAAAAATGGAAATAATAAGTGAATTTACAACGACATAGAGATTGGCACAAGTGTTTTCTAGAAATAATTGGTATCTTTAAACATGGTTTTGACAAGGAATGTGATTTAAAACTTGGATTTATTTTATTGAGAATTCAACAGGGTTTAGAAATAGTAGAGTGTAATATATCAAAATATATCTCGAGACATCAAATTATGAGAGAGAGTTTAAGTGAGGTGATTTTAAACTTGGGAAATGATGAATGTTTTTGGGAGTGACTTTATGTTAATAAAATCACTTTCACATAATTATTATCCCACATGAATATTGGCTTATAACTTATCTTTCCATCATATCATTTATTTTTGGAATGATGTCACCTCCTTTCTCATTATTAATTTTCATTTATTTACATTTTTGGACACAAAAGGAGGATATGATATATAATTGGGTTTAATTTTATACAATGGTCAAGAGTGGATGTAAACACAATATTAAAACTTATAATTAAATTCAAATTTAAAATAATAAAGTAATTAACTTGACTACCTTTAGTTATCCTTTTGATTGCATATTTTAAAAATAATTTAGATGTTTAATAAGAGTAGAAAGTCAATTATGTATAACTTTATTTCTTGTGTGGGAAAATCCACTATTTTCTAGTTTTTAACTCTTCCTCTCCCACCTTGTTTTTATTTTTTTTATTTTTTTATTTTTTTGGGTGAGAGGGAGAATATCCATTTGTTGGTTTTTATCTCTCTTCATTTATTTTAATAATGGATATTATAAACTTTTCAAAGTGTAATAGGATATCTCTTCCACACAAAAAAACTCAAGATGTGAGGATAATTTTTTAGTGAACTCCTCCTTGGTGGCTAGTTTTAGGTAAAACTATAACATATGTGCATTCACCAATAGTTTCCCTCTTTCTCCATAAATTGGTAATTATTGAAAAGCTACAATATTTAATATTTTCACAATATTGTATGGTCCAAACCATTAAATATGAATTCTCCCTTTGAATATATATAAGTTGGAGTCAAACAATAAGGACTAATCTCCAACCTTGAACTTCATTTATTCTATATTATTATCATGCCATATTTTCATATTTTTGAGTGATTACATTTATTGAAGTGCCTAAAATCTCATCTTATCTAGTTCATTAAATTTTATAATCCCTTCTTGTTGTGATTGTGTTAAATCTATTCCTACTTCCATTGACCTCCTTAGTAGTTGGAGTTAAAATTCAATATTAATTAGTGGTATTATTACATATATTAGTTCATATTGAGTCAATCATGTGGTAGACTTACATGTGGTTTTTTAGCCCTAAACTACTTTAGGTAGCTTATTTTTTGAATTTTTCCTACTGATAGTCACTATTTTGGTTAGAATGTTCTTCAATTCTCTAATGGTAACCTCAATTTGGCCATTATCATGGGGTAAGTGTGTGACATGATAGTGTTTAATTAATGATTATATCATTGTGGAAGTAAATTATGACCTTGATTTGAAATAATAGCTCTAGGTTCTCCAAAAAAATAAAAAATTATATCATATATAAATTCAACAAATTTATTTTCTCAATCAAATGTCAAAGCTTCTACTTTAGCCCATTTGTTGACATATTTTGTGCACACGAACATATACTAATTTATTTTTGATAATATATAAATAATTACAATAAAATACAATCCCCATTTCTCTAATGGTTCTAAAACCACTTGAGGATATAGGGGAATCTTATTGGATAGTGTGGCATTACCCATACTTTGGCATTGGTCACATTATTTCATATAGATCTTTACATCCTTATGAAATCAAATCAAATAATATCCAAGATTTAAAACCCTTTAAATGGTCCTTTGGACTGAATAGTTTCCCCCTCCTAGTTCATCATGATAATCTCTCAAGATATCATTTATTTCATCTTTCCACACACACTTCTATAGCACAAAATTAGGTTCACATTAAAAAAATATCCCATTAAGTCATTTAAATATTGATCTATCCATAATTATATGTTTTTTTTCTTGTTAGTGAAATCAAAGGGAAACCTCCATGTAGCTATATAAATGACTATTTATTCAAACAAGGGTGTGTATTTTGATGCAAATAATTTTTCATTCAAAAAAAATAGTTAGTTGATCTTCTCCTAAAATATTCAATCTAGACAAGAATTCAATAACCACATTAGTTTTTCCATGTTTGTCAATTATTATTATATAACATTTTTTTAATATTAAAAACCATCTATTGAGTCATCCACTTACTATTGGTTTGGTCATTTAATACTTGATAGTTGAGTGATCTATATACAAAAACACCTAATAACCAGTAATATAATAATGAAAATTATTAATATCATAAAAATACCCAAAATATATCTTCCAATGGTTTTATAATTATTTTATATTTGATTCAAGTTCTTATTATAATAATAGATAGCATACATTTACCATTATATTATTTTTGTCCAATAAAAACTCCTATTATAGTATTGGATACATCACCATGTATGTGAAAAAGGATGTTCCAATTAGGACCTCTTAGTATTAGATTATAAATGTTTTTTTCTTGATTGCCTCAAATGATTATTAACATTTTTTTGACCACAAAAACTCATTATTTTTTATAATCAAATATAAAATAGGTGTTATAATTCCATTAAAGTCTTCCATAAAGTGTCTATAGTATCTTGTATGACCTAAAAAACCATTAATGTTTGTCAAGTTTTTGGTTGGATGTCATTGTGAATTGACTTCAATATTCTTAGGATCCACTTTTATTATTCTTGTTGAAATGTGATATCCCACAATAATACCTTGAACTAACAACATGAAATATTTTATGTGGTTCAAGGACATCTGATGTTTTTTACACATAGTGATGAATTTGTCTAATTTTTGAAGGGATTTGTCAAAATATTATCCATACAAAGTGTAATAATCTATGTAAAAATCAACACAATCATTGGTTAGCTTAGAAAATATTATAGGTAAAGCCCTCTAAAAAGTAGTAGGTGCATTACATAGTCTAAAAGGTAATACACTATATTTAAAATTTCCCCAAGGATAAGTGAATTTAGTCTTAGGTTTTTATTTTTGTAGTACTTATATTTGGTTGTACCCATTCCCAACTAGATCATATAGGACTTGATCAATGAATGGTAAAGGGAAATAGTCTCTCCATGTAGTTTTGTTGAGTTTCTTAAATTATGAAATAGTTATAAATTTCCCATTTTTATTGGATATAATTACAAATTGGGAAACCCTATATGCATCAAACATTATATATATGATACGTTCTTATAAAAAAAATTGAATTTCAATTTTAATTATATCTTTTAGTAAAGGGTCTATTATTTGTTGAGGTTGTCTTACTAGTCTTAAATTCTCTAGATCGATGTGATGAGTAAAAATATTAGGATGGATTCCTTTAATAAAATTATATTCCCATGAAAATTATTTTGAGTTTGTGTGTAATATGTCAAATACTTTTGACTCTTACTCATATTATAATTAGTTGTTTATGTTCAACATTTTTCTTGGTTGAATAAAAAATCTATTTAGTGCATGGATAGACTGATTATGATTCCTTATATTCACTCATTAATGATTTAAAGGAATAAGTATGTGTTTAGAACATGTGAAATGTATTAATTTAATTGAAAAATGACTCACCTTAAAGGATTAATCTTTTCAAATGACAACATAGTGTTGTTAGACAAGGTTATTGTTTATTTTATGCCCAATTTAAAACACTTTGTTGTATATTTGATTGTTATTTTCATCCTCATAATTAATTGATCCATATAACATTTCATTTTAATGATTATAAACTATAAAGAATAAATTTATTATTCATCATTTAGGTCTGGCTCATCTACCCATTTTGAGGATGGTTTTACAAGTGGGTATAATAAAATATTCTTAACATTGAGTCCATTGGATATTGTCATATTTTATAACCTTAAATTTATAAGTGAAGTTATCTAGGTAAGATAAGGTCCACCCAAGATCAATGTATATCGACTCTTTTGAGTTATAAGATATAATATCATGAAATCAACAAGATATTCCCATGATTCTATGATAACTAAAACATCTTCTATAACACCTTGGGTTCTAAAATTGATTGATTGACCATCTATAAGATAATGGATGTTGTTTTGACACCTAGAAAATATAATGATTTTGGTGTGTCAACTATCATGCCATTAATATAATCCCCTAAATCAACCAAAATTTTGGATATATTTATTATTCTTATGGTTAATATTATCACTAGGCAACCTAGGTCCCCATACTTGGGTGAAGAAGTTTCCATGAAAAAATATTAAATAATTTTTCATCCACCTTAATTATTTTATGATAATTTTTCTTTCATCCTATTATTATATTAGTTGAGTTTAGTAAAATCTCTTATGGCTTGAGATAATGTAATTTCAATGCTCAAATGTTTAAGTTATTATATGATTTCAAACTCAACCTATTGTAACATTTCCTGAAGTGTAGCATCATTTTCAATTCTTTTTAGGAATGACACTCATGGATGACTAACATGAGTAGATTATTTTTGAGGATTTTTATCTTCTTTTGGTTGTTCGATAGAAAAAACCTACTCTTCCTACTTATCATGTATCTTTGTAATGTTTTGGAGGAAGGGTCTATCAAGTTTTTTCCTAAATGTAACTTGATATCATCACAGACCATGGAATTCAGCCCAACTATTTCTCTTTGATCTGCATTATAGGTAGGGTCTACCTACCAATTATTTTGGTGTGCACAGGTTGAGTAGGTAACTTCAATTAAATTACTTGATATTTTTATTGGGGTAAGTTAGAAGGACTAATAAATAAGGCTTTTTGCTGATTTTAGAATTATATTTGTTGGTTAAATGTTGGTTAAGGTACCCATTATTGGTTTTGATGAGATATTTATGTCTACTAATATCGATGATGTATCCATGGTTTTTGAGGCATCAATTCTTATGGAGATCAATCTTTTGGTCCTAATTGTTGTGGATTTTATGGAACAGATAATGGCATAGCCCACAGATTAGTGGGATCTATTGAAATAAATGGATTTTAATATTTATTATAGGCAAATATTTAATGACATAGCCCATAGATTGGTGGGATCTCTTGAAAAAAATTGATTTTGATATTAATTATATAAAAACATTTTACCTTATCTTTTTAAGACATAATTGAGTTATTCCTCAAGTTATGTATTATGTTTAAGATTATTCTTAATGGTAGAAAGTATATTACAATTTTTAGTATCATGATTCTTTTCAAAAATGCCACATATCTGTATTTAATCAAAAAGACAATCATGATGAGGATGTTTATCTCTACATCTTGGGCATGATATGGCTAGTGGTTTAGTTGTAAAATTGGATTTTTATTGAATTATATCTAGTGTGGCATTCATATGTACCAATATGTTTGTTTTATATTTTGAAAATATATCCATAAGTTATCTTGCCTCATTTTTCCCTTTTCGTGTTTTCATTTTTGAATCTTAGTCCTTGTTCATGAGTAATTTATATAGAATTTATAAATATATGTGAGATCAATTTTATTCACATCCAATTTTCCCATTAGGTAAATATATTATCAAGAATCATTATCTAACCCTTTCAAAAATATTTTTTTACATAGTTCCTTATCTAACTCATATCCACATCATCTATGGATGAAGAGAAATTCATCAAGATAATCTTCCATGTTTTCAGATTTTTTTATTTAAAAGATTTCTTATTTCCTATATTATACCCTAAAATAATCATGATATCTATACAAGATTATAGTTTCCATTTATTCCCATGTGTGTATGGATTTTGGTCATATGCCCATAAACCATCTCATGGCTAAATCATTGAGTGTGGATGGAAACAATTTTAGTTTTTGGTTATCATTATTATAAACATATGTTTGAAAAAATATATTGAATTTGGTCAATAATTGATGAGGATATTATGTTTCCATACCCATAAATTAAGTAATATATACAAGGATATGTTTTTCATAATATATTCCTCTTTTATGTCTAGTACAATAGCATAAGTAAATATATTCCATTTAGGAGGATTTATACCATTTGGATTTAGTAAATTACCGTTTATATCTCCCATATCTTCCAAATATACATTATAAACGGTGTTACTAGGTGGTGTAGGCTCATGTAAAGTATATGTAAGGCTAATTGATTGGGATTATGTGTCAAAACTTTGGATTACAAGTTGTTGCAACATGGATTGATTCTTTTAAACAATTATAATTATTTATAGAGATGTATCCCAAGGTTTAGGTGATGATAATTTTGACTCTTCCTCAAAAATTTGTGGTTCCTTCTCTATAATTATGGATACTAAAACTAAATATTTATAACATCTCAATAATATACATTTGATAAATATAAATCAAGACTTTTCCCTTTAGTTATAGACCTTCCTGTTGCTGAAAGGCTTGCATTCATCATCTCATTGTGCATAAATTATTATCTATTCTTATGATCAATATCCTTTTGATGACCTAGGTCTCCTATACTAAAAATAAGTTTAAAACCTTATTAACATTCTTCACTTCTAGTTTCATATCTGTACCTATTTTATAGTCTTTCAGACACTACTAGCCATAAAAAGACACTACTAGTAATGGTAGTGCCTGGATATTTATCTAGTGTCTAGAATAAAAAAGTCATTCAAACTAAAAAAGATTATAAAATTACAAGATATATTATTTATCTTATTAAACCTTAACATGATATATTATCAAAAGATGTGGTATAACTATAAGTTGAATCATTTTCATTCCTCATCTAAACCCAAGTAAACTCCTACTAAAGCTAAATCAATCAACTACATAAGCATTATATTATGCATTATTCATACCTATTTTCATATCAAGAATAAGAAAAGTCATATTATAGGTTTGAATCATTCAAATAATAACTCATGAGTGATATTTGTCAAATTATGAGCTAGATCATTGTATGCATCTTCATATAGTATATTGCAACCTTATACACACACTTTCCAACACATGTGGTATAAATACATAATTTTGGTTCCCTCCTTATAATATTATTTATGTATGTAGTGCCCATTAAAAAAGGGGTCTTTGGGGTAAATCAACATCATAATTCCTATTGAGGTCAACATACCCCCATTTCTAAAAATGGGGACCCTTGTTTCAAAACTTTACAAAATTGTGCTATAAATTGAAAATGCCACTTGATAAGAGTTCTTTATTTGAATACCATCCACACCTATTTCTCATTTAGGTTAACTATCATGGCTCTATTTAATCCTTGTATTATTTTATCTAATATTACTAATGGTTTCTTTATGTGTTTTCAATATGTAGGTTTACTGAAGACTAAAGTGTGTGGACAATGTACAAGATTTCATACTTTAAATTATGAATTGACCATTTGATTAATCATTGGTCTTTAAGTTTTTGATTTGATTCATGTTTAAGCATCTAAAAACCTTTAGTCTAATTATTTTAGCCTAAGCCTTTTGAATTTGAATTCAAATTTATGCGGGATCTTTTTATTCAAAATTGTGTGGGAATACTTTATATTTGTTCAAAACTTATCTTATATTTTATTCTAATACTTTGATCATGTTTATTAACATGAATAAAACCTTAGTATAAAATTATATGTCAAGTTTCCTATATTCCCCAAAACCCCTAAGTCTACTTTATCACCCATATAGTCTAATTAACTACAAGGTCGCCTTTATTATATTTTATACTTAGTCTAAAGTTTATCCTAAGGTTTAATTATATTTATTAATATAATTAAAACCTTAGGTTAAAGACATTATCCTAGGTCCTATACATTCCTCGAACCTTACTTATTTTATTTTTCCATAGGAATAGAAGGAACCAACAAAAGGATGACAAGTGGTAAGATCTCGGGGCTCAAACCAAAAGGTCTATGGTTTGTAGGGACTCTTCAAAGTCAATAAGTCAAACACCTAGATTGATGATGTACATTTAATTGAGAAAAGTAAATAAATATTGAAAGATGGAGATTAAAAAGTTAAAATCCCTATGATAAAGTATGGAGATGACAAGTGTCATGCCCACAATGGATAGTTAAATCTTGAGCACTATCCCATAAATCGATGGTATGCAATTAAGTGTACACATTTTGATTGATGGTGAGAATTAATTCAAATCTTCAATGAAGCCTCATGAAGAGATTAAGTCAAAAAATCAATGACACATAGAGTAAATGATAAAAACCAAAGGATCTAGATCAACAGTGCACATTGATCCATGTAGCCAAGATCCAATGGTACAAAATGAAAATTAAAAAGTCAAAAAAACCCTATGAATGAATGTGGTAGTGACACATATTATGACTATGATAAATGGTATAAATATTGACCATTAGCATTCAACCTACCAGATCCAAATCAATGGTGCAAGGTAAGGTAGATTTTTCAATGAGCTGAGACCCAATGAAATTATGACACATGTCTTAAAGGATAAACGGTCACTTTTTAAACATTAATGATCTAGGTGAAATATTTGAGCCACATAAGTTCCAATTTAGATTAGGATATCTTATGGACCCCAAAAGGTAAAGGTATAAATGTGAGATATAAATGCAAATTTAAGTCACAAAGCTCTCAATTTGAATTCCACTACCACCATTAAAGCTCTATGAAAACTTGATTAAACTCTAAAAAGCCTTAGAATATATAGAATCCCTAATTTTATTACATGTTCATTACAATAAAGATAATAAGCATTAATTTATCACCTATTCAATGTAAATTCGATCCATAATTGAATTACAATCCACTTGTGAGCAAGTTGATAGAATTTATAATAATGGTAATTTGGAAGAGTATTTATAAGGAGGGTGTAAAAATTTTCTTGACCATAGATGCTAGGGGAAGGGTTTTTGAAGACATTAAGTTCAATTTGATGTCTCTAAACACTAGAGACACTAACTGGTTGAATTTTTTTAGGCCATTGAGAATCAACCTACCATCACATGAGAAGAAGAGAATATTTTTTCAACCAAGAGACTGTATGAGGACATTGTTTCAATCTAGATGGTGGTTATTCGTTATACAACTATGAATCTTGAGTTACTTCACTACATAGAGATTCTTTCTCCTATTTTTTAAAAAACTAAGGTAGATAAGGACATGATTGTTAATGAACACAATTTAAGAAAGGTTGCATATATTTTTGTTGTGGCATTTGAATCCTATTAAAAATTACCAAGACCCCAAATATACCTTACCTTAATCAATTCCTGGTCCAAAGAGAATGATTTGAAGGACATATTTACCATGTGGTTATATTTTAGAAACTAGGTCTTTTCATACTTCAATAAAAACATCCCCATTAGCCAATTTAGACCTGGGATAAGGATGATTATGATAATGTTGAACAATCTATGTGTAAATTCCACCACAACCTATGTTGATACTATCTAGGTGCCAATTATCTATTTCATGGTTGAAAAGTAGATTACCCCTCCTCTGGGTGAAATAATAAGCATATCACTGAGTAGGCAAATCTTTTCAATTAGGAATAATAAGAAAACCCAATTTTTTATGATGTCATACCTCTTAGATGCTCTTTGTGCTACTACCAAGATCCCAAACTAGTGGGAATGGTCATCAAATGGGATGCAAATAGTTTTATAATATTATTCCAAGCTTCACATATTCAAATACATAGATCATATTTAGTTCATATGTGCTATGTTTACCCAACCATAAATGAGGCCATAACTAGAATTTCAATGCCAAGAGTCATCCCATTGATTAAAAATTATATTAAACTAACAGGTGATTTATGGCTATACCCAGATTATACAAGCATAATAATTGAAGGGTCACAAAGTTCTCCTCTCAGGCTACCCATTCATGTCCCTAATAAGCTAGCTGAGAAAGAAGATGCATATCAACTATTTCATGGTGTAGATGGTCTCTATAAGACCAAAAGAAAAGGCTTCCTCCACAACTTCCCCATAACAATTAGGAAGACCATTTTCAAGCAATGGGAGAACATTTAAGGAACTTATATACATATAACATTTTTTAATTTATAAATAAACAAACTTAGGAAATGGGACCCTTGTCAGAGAATTTGAAGATTAAGGGAATAAATATGCCTTATGATCATTAGCCTATGTATTTTGACCCTATATACACAAAATCATCTTCATACTTTTAGGTCACTAAAAGAATAAAATATCTCAACCTAGGGCTTGAAACTAGGTTAGAAAGAAACCAAAATATGGATGACATATGGTAGTTGGGCCCAAACAATATCATTTTCTAGGTAGTACATAATATATACCTCCATCAGCTCAACCCAAAATAGAGCACAAACCTAAGGCATAGATAGAGAAAAAACTAGAGGAAAGAAGACTGAATGAGATAGCTTATTCTTCATCAATCCATGAATCATCAAAGGTAGAAGAGTAAGAACTATCTCAAGAGGAGGTACACATGATTGCATTAGATCATAACGAGACTATAGATGATACACTCAAAATATTATCAATAGCTTATGAGTTAGAATCAGATAAAGAAGAAATAAAGGTTAATGAAACTAAGGAATAAAAGGGGAAAGTAGTATTAGACATAGTTCTTGTAGACACCCCCAAAATAAAGTTTGAGTTGGCTATTGTTCCTAGAGTAAAGAAACCCAAAGTGAATTTCACCCATCCTTTGGGTGAAGTTAATTTATTTAGTGAATAAAACTTGTTATATGGTCCAAATATCTAAGAATAGTTTATTTATGGACCTAAATTTTATAAAATCCCTAATAAACATCATCCTTGGGTTACGATAAGAGCCATCAACATTATTTTGCATGAAAATATCAATCCATGGATTGTGGCTCTATAAAATGAATATGAAAGAAGACCAGATGCCCCCAATTAATTAAGTGGAGCACAAGTATATATTCCAACTCCTAAAGTGACTCAATAATCACTGGGA
This sequence comes from Torreya grandis, assembly GCA_037957365.1. Classification (NCBI taxonomy): domain Eukaryota; kingdom Viridiplantae; phylum Streptophyta; class Pinopsida; order Cupressales; family Taxaceae; genus Torreya; species Torreya grandis. The sequence goes on along the minus strand of JARHVA010008604.1, from coordinate 344,310 downwards.
GTTAATTTTGATCCCAAGATTGTTGGCTTGTAGAGAGTAACAGATAAAAATGTCATGGTAGGAGGTGAGGAGATCACATACTAGAAAGTAAAACCATTAACCAATTTGACTCTAGTAATAGGAAAAAACCTTGGTGAGAATCTTATATTTGAGGATAACATGGTTGAATTAGTCCAAGCACAATCAACACAATTACAAGCTACCCTCAAGGGATTTTAACAATAAAATGAGAATTTGGAGAAGCAAGCTATCTTTTCAATCCTAAATGTAATGATCAAAATGTTTGAAGCTACTTTATTTGACATGTTTAATTTTTTGAAGTCAATAAAGTCTAGATAGAGTGCATTGAGCCAATAGGGTACTACATCCATGAACCTAGTTCACCAATAACAAAATTCAAGAGGTAAAGTAAAGGATTTGATCAACATTCTGATATAAGATCATATTCCTAATTTCAAAACAATCATCTTGGGTCATCTAAACATGGCCATGGGGTTATTGATAGACAAGATCAAGAGTCTATGAAAGTGGCCCAAAATCCTTAAATATATTTCTAAGGATGAAAAATAATTGGAAGAAAGGATATAACATATATTGGGAAGTATAAAAAAGTATCCCAATACACTCAACTTAATTATCCTAATAAATGATGATGAATTCAAACATAGAGCCACCTAGGTCTTGCATGAAGTAAAAAGTCAAAGCCAAGGGAAAACACGAGTTTAAAACATAAAGATCATGGACACAATCCTTATTGTAGAGGAGAAGATTGTAGAGGCAAGGAGCATAAAAGAAACATTATAAAGGGTTGATAAAGATCTCATAAACCTAGAAGATTAAGAGGATGAATTCTTCATGGATCCTATTGTTAATCTAAAGTTAATTGATTACCAACATGGAAGAGTAATGAATATTATATAATAGAAATAGGGGACTATAGTAATAAGAAAGCCTCAAGGTTGAATTTATTGAAGTATATTATTTTTTTAAATAAGCATGTATGTATTTTGAAAAAGAATATTCTTTTGTAAAGGCATGTACAACTTTTAAAACACATCACCTATAGGTTAGTTCTTTATAAAGTGTCTTTCTCTAGAGATTTGTAAAGGATAGTTGTATAATTTTATTTGACATAAATGACTGACATACCTCATTCATTTTTTATATAAGTGGTATTATCCATTGTAAAAAGAGGAGTTTTGAGCAAGAATATTTTTGATAATTTTGGAGTAATTAATGCAAACAAGGAATTATAAAAATCTTGTCTCATTTGTTTGTGTAAATTGTTATCATGGCTTCTCTCTCAATTATCTAGTTTGCCATTCAGATTTGAATGGTTATTATGGATTTTTGATGTGCACTTATCATATGTAGAGTTATTATCTTATGTTAATGTTAGGTTGACTAAAATATTTTAGGTTCATTTCATTTTCTATACTCTTCTTGTGGATGTGCTATTGTTGTTTACTTGTGAGAGAAAATCTTCAAAGTGAATCATGTTCTTATTTGCATTCTTTCATTTCCTTAAATGCTTGCCTAATGTGTAGTAGGATTTGATCTTATGTTTTTTCATGTTATACATTGGTTTTAAATGCATATTTGGATGATATTTAAACTTTGTCATAATATATGTGTTAAATACTAGCAATATTAATATGATCCTTCTCTGCCCTACCCTTCATTTTGCTTTTTATTTGAACCATTCACTCTAGATTGGCTTCATTATGAATATCCATTTTAGCTTAGACTTAGATTTAGTTTATTGAGCATAATTCACTTCTCCTAGCTTAGATTACTCTCATTTTCAAATTTTCACTATCAGGTCATAGTTGCTCCCAACAACCAAACTTTATAAATATTTTGAAATCATTCACTTGTTCTTCCATTATTCCACCAAAGATAACAAGCTTATCACAATTGACAATTCATGCATTGGATTCTCTAAATCCAAAAATGAGTAGTGCTTCATAAACACTCATAACCACTTGTGTACATAGACATGCATTAATAGGGAACACATTCTTATGGTTCTAAAAGGAGGGACTTAGTCAAATCTTTGCAAATTGGTGGTATCTTTGCTATTTTTTGTGAATTATATTCAAAGGTTAGTGATATTTTTGCATGTTTGTGTTTCTTTTAGCATAATTGTGGAAAAATCACTAATACACATGGTTTGATACCAATATTTAGTCTCATTTAGCTAAATATATGTATTCTTTGAAGATTTTTGGTAAATATTTGCAAAGGTAGCTTAATTTTGGTGAACCTTCCTCATTTGAAATTAGTGACAACAAAATTTCTCAAAGATTGATTGGTTCTTTAAAAATTTAGGTTTATTTGGACTTGGATGTGTAAAGGTAATTAATATTATCAAATTTAGATATATATTTGAGCTTGTTCAGTCAAAGATAGTTGTTCTTTAAATAAATTCACATAAATTTATGTAAAGCTTATCTAATTTAAGGCTCTTGAACATGTAAATCTACTCATAAGTGAGAGTTAGACTATTATTTACAATAATTGAACTAAATATCATTAATATTGGCAAATATGAGGTTTCCAAGTCATATTTTGGATAAGACTCAAGATTTATAAGCTAGAACTACCAAGAATCACGACTAGATCATGGTCTAAATCAAGATTACCTCTCTTTTCCTTAGAATATCATAATAAATCAAGATAAGACAAAGGTAAGTGAAGGGTTTTTAAATATTAGCCTACTTCACCTATTCAAAGTGCTCCTATTTTCAATCTTTATCAAGGTATGGCTTGGTTAGGTGGATCTTCTATCAATGTCAAGTTAGGTGCATGATCTACCTAGGACCATGAGAAATATTTTCCATATTTCAATCTTAATGTTATTATCATAGCTAAAGAGAATATTAAATATTTCAAAGATATTTTAAGGTTGTTAAATTTAGTTCATGAAGATTTAACATGTATATTGTTCCTATTTACTTTTAAATATGTTGCATATGAGTGGTTTCTCAATCTTTCAAAGAATTATATCACTAAATGGAATGATTTTAATAGGACCTTCATTGATCAATTTGGTAAAATCATTAGTTCTTAGATTTTTTATTAGTAATTCACCATTATTAAAATATATTCTAGTGAGACCATTGGAGCCTTTAACATTAGATTCCAAAAGATGTTTAGCAAAAACATAACACCTTACATACCTAATGAGGCTTTGGATTTATAAATCTATAAGGATGCTTTGGACCCTATGATTTATATGTTTATTAAAAGGTCTATTAGAGTCATAAAAACATTGTCCTTGGCCTATGTTGAAGTTATAACAATCAATGATCAAATGCAACCTCAAGGTCAACTTGCTTATGCCATCCCAAATGTCAACCCCAATTTCCATACAATGAATGTCATTCTTAATGCCAATCAAAATGTACCTACTTTACATCAGGCACTAATCCTAAACCAATTTCCATTAAGCCATGCTCATCCTATCCAAAATCTAGGATTCTTGAATAATGCTATAAATGGATTGCATCCACAAGAACAAAGAGATTTGATGCAAATAACTAGTAATAACAATCAAGTTCATAATTCAGAGGCACCAAAGAATGAGAATGAATCCATACTTAAAATTATTCAAAAATTGAGAACTAACTTCCTTCAATTGCGTAAACAAGATGCAATACTAGGTAAAACTCCAATATAAATTATTCATATCAAAGGTTCAATAAAACTAACAACTAGTTTCCTAATGGTAACACTAGAAACAATAACATTAATGACTCATCATCAATTAATATTAACCTTAAGATTAATATTTTGATGTTGCACTCACTGAATATTTTAAGGTTCATAATGATTTAAAGCATTGTGATTTGAACTATATTAAATTATATAATGTTGTTGAGTTGTTATAGGATGAATTAAATACACCTGAAGGTGGACCTAATAGAGATAATTTTGTAGGTACCTCCAATTCTTCAAAGTCATCTAAATATGTAGGTATAACCTTGATGGTGGAGACATTTTACTTCCCATTCCAAGAGGAAAATGAGCCTAAAGATACTCATAAAGAGGTGCATGCTTTTTAGTAGTATTTGAAGAACTATCCTCTAAGGAACAAGGAGTAGAAGAAACCTTTGATAACATCAACTCCACCAAATAATTTTGACACTCCTTCTAGATCCTACAACTAACAATAATCTTGAGCCTCCAAAGGGAAGTACTTATAAACACAATATTGATTCATCTAGTACTTCTACTATGAGTGGGTAAAATATAGTGGAGGACATGAAAAAGATTAAGGATAAAATCACTTTGCATGAACTAACTCAAATTATTGAGTAGAGAGACTTGTTACTTGAATCTCTATCTAAGAAACCTAGTAAGTCATCCAAAACTACAAATGTTAATATTTCCATGTATAAGAAAAAGGTTTATGTTCCACCTTTCTTGCTTATAGTCAAAATCTTTGGTAAGGATTTGCATAATTATTTATTATACTAAAGTACATCTACTAACATTATGCCTAAAGGTATTTTTGAGAAACTAGGTTTGATTCTAATTAAATATGATAAGGTGTTACTCAAATCTAAGGTGAAATTAATTAGATAATTGTTGAATGTTCACATGTAACTTGTAGTTGAACCAAGGATACAACATTTTATTGATATTCAAGTGGTTGATATACCTAATTCTTATGGGATGTTATTCAATAGAGATTGGACTAGGTCTTTTAATGATTACATTTCCATTTACTATTTCCATATGTGGCTTCCATGGAAGGGAGTGCCAAATTAGATTCAAATTGAAAGAAATCCCAAGATGAAACATATGATCACCAAGTATAATGTTGTAAACTAAAGGGTCAACATGGCTAATTTTGAGTTGGGAATTTATACTCTTGACACATCTAAGGTATGTGAATGTAAAGATACTCATGTTATGCCTTAGATATGGACATTATATTTTGATGGTACAAAATGTAAGTCCAAATCAGGGGGTAGTAATTGTCTTGATTATTCTTATAGGAAAATAATTTAGTACTTCTTATAGACTTTGATTTTCATACACTGATAACTTGCAAAAGTATGAGGCCCTAATCTTAGGTTTATAATTTACCATCAAGCATAAGGTCAAAGATTTGTTGGTTTATGATGATTTAGAACTAGTAGTAAATCAAGTGATAAGTAGGTACCAGTGCAAATTATCTTACCTTAAGAAACATAAGTTTAGGGTTTGGCACTTGATAGAGTATTTTGATGATTTTAACATTGTCTCAATTCCTAGGGAAGAAAATAAGCTTGTTGATGAGTTAGCCTCAATTTCAGCCAATCTTATACCCAACCAAGACTCTAAACTAGGAACCCCTAGTGTTGAATTGGTTCCTTATCCTTAAATCCCTAATAATATCAACCATTTGTAGGAATTTAATTATGACCAATAGATTTTATACTTCATGAATAATATAGGAGTATTTGAGGCTCACATCATTGATGAAGATAATGAAAATTCTCTTGATAAAGGTAATCTTGATGAGAAAATTATGCAATTAAGTTAAAATAAAATTCTCAAGGGCATGATTGATCTAGAAAGATTATTTGATACAAATAAACTAGCTGAAAATGTCAAGGTTCCCAAAGTAAATGGAAAATATTAAAAAGTAGTTGACCTAGGAACATAAGGTCAACCCCAGCTAGTGAATAGTGGTATAGTCTACACTAATGAAGAGTTGAGAAAAGCTAAAGATATGTTGACCAAGTATAAATATGTTATAGCATGGTCATATGATGACTTAAATATATTTAATCCTATAGTCATAACTCATACTATACCACTAAAGGAAGCATGTAAGCCTTTTAGGTAGAAATAAAGACTAGTTAACCCTATCTTAAAACCCTTGATATACAAAGAGGTCAAGAGTTTGTTGGGTGCCAAGATAGTTTTCCCCATTAGACACTCCAATTGGGTAGTTAACTTAGTGCTAGTCAGGGAGAAAAATGGGGAAATTAGATTGTGCATATACTTTATAAATCTGAATAGAGCATCTAAAAAGGATAACTATCCTTTGCCTTCTCTTGATCAAGTTATTCAGATTGTTAATGGTTCTATAATGATGTATGTCTTAATTATTTTCAAGATATAACTAAGTTATTGTGAATAAGGAAGATAGATTAAAGACTGCATTCACTAATAAGTGGGGCACTTTTGCCTACAAAAGTATGCCTTTTGGACTAATAAGTACAGGTGCAACTTTCCAAAGAGCTATGGACCACACTTTCTAGGGGATAATAGGTAAGTGAATTATCATTTACAAGGATGACTTGAATATCTTTTCAAAAAATAGGGAGGACCATATCATGCACTTGTATTAGGTATTTGAAAGATGTAGGATAAATTATGAGACCATTGAATGATATGTTGAAGAAAGATGCCAAGATCACCTGGAATGAAGAAACAAAAAAAGCCTTTAAGGACATAAAATAAGAAATATTGAAATCACCAATATTGATAAGTCCTAATTTTCCAAAGGACTTCTATCTTTATTCTTTTCCTTCTGACCATACAATTACATCTATTCTGACTCAGAAGATAGATGCATGTGATCACCCCATTACTTTCATGTGTAGTAATTTTAAAAATGTTGAGTTGAACTATTCCCTAATTGACAAGAAAGCATGTGCTTTATTTAAGGTACTAAATAAATGTAGGCATTACATTCTTAGAAATAAAGTGCATGCAATACTACCAGATCCTACCACTAAGCTCATGCTTAGACAATGTGAGTGAGGGGAAATAAGAGGTAAATGAATGTTTGTACTTCAAGAATATGATCTAAAAATTAAGACTAAAAAATTGGTAATATTTCAAGGGTTAATTTATTTCATTTCTAATACTAACCCCAAGTTAAGTGTCATGTAGGTGGACCAACAAAGTTTTCAACCCAATGATTGGTATGAATCAATTATTCATTTTCTAATCAATGTAACTTGTTCTACAAGCTTCATTAGGGAGAAAAGGAGAGATTTAAGGCTCAATTTATCTCATTTCCTAATCAAATATGGAGTAATTTTCAAGGAGAATTATAAAATAATACACCTAAGATGTGTTTCTAAAGAGGAAGCATCAAAGATCCTAAGTACTTTCTATGAGAATCTAGGAAGTGGACACCCATCAGGTAGGACAACAACATATAATATCCTCAAGGCTAGATACTATTGGCCTATTATCTTCAATGATGCTCATAAGCACATAAGAGAGTGTCACCAGTGCCAAATTTTCATTACTAAAGAACCCAAGCCAACCATGCCATTGAAGCCAATAATTATTGATAAACTCTTTGCTCAATTGGGATTAGATTTTTTGGGGGTCATCAACCCCAACTCTTTAAAAGGACATAAGGATGTACTCACTACTATTGATTACTACACCAGATGGCTAGAAGCAATGAAAACCAAATAATGTAGGATTGAAGATGTGATAAAGTTATTATAAGATAACATATGTATAAGATTTGAAACACCAGTGTCTCTAGTTTGTAATAATAGATCTTCTTTTATATCCATTGAGATGACTGAGTGGGCATATGATAACAAAATTGCTCTCAATTTTTCATCAAACCATTACCCTTAATGCAATGGGGTTTTTGAGTCAACTAACAAAAATTTGGTGAATGCTATCAAAAATTTTATTGCTTATAAACTAAGAACATGGAGCAAGTTACTCAAGTATGCCCTTTGGGTTGATAAAACAAGAATCAGGCAAGTTATAAAGGCATCATCATTTATACATGTATATGGACAAGAAATTATATTCCCCATAACTCTCAATATGATAACCAACAAATTTATGCAAGATTACATGGAAGGAGAGGAACAAAAGTGTTCAAGTTCAAGGTTACCTAATATTACTCAAACGGAAGATGTAAGAGAGAAACATTTTTCCAATTTTAGTAGACATCAAACCATAGTGAAGAGATGGTTTGATAAACATTCTAAAATTAAGGTCTTAAGATAAGGATACTTGGTTATTAAGAATTTAAACCTAAGGAAAAACATGAAAAATTCAAACCTTTATGGATCAGTCCCTATTAGATTTCTAAAATAACAGGAGATAACACCTTCAAACTCAAACACTTGTAAAGAGTAGAGTTTACTTTGCCAATAAATGGGAAATGTCTCAAGCACTACTTATTTGGTGCTCTACCACAAGTCTACATGGAATAATCTATAATACTAGTTAGAGTTAGTGTAGGTAGGCTTAGATTAGTTTCTTTCTTTTTTCTTTCCTTCTTGTTCCTTATTTATAAATAGTGCATGTAAGTATTTGTTTGCTTGATGTTTCTTTTAATTTTTATCTACTTTATTTGCATGATGTTTCTTTTGATTTGTGTTTGTTTTGTTTTCTTGTTGTCTATTTCTTTCCTTTTTATTTGGTTCCTACATTTAATAAGTCTTTTCAAGACAGTCCTCAAGATCCAATGCATGTAATTGCTCAAAAGGTCAACATATCAAAAATTCAAGTATGACTTCCCTAAATGGTTGATCATGGATCTCAAAATATGAGCTTGATGTTATAGTTTTGATAAATTGGTAAGGGATGGTGTCTAGGTTAGTTGTTCTTAAAATATTAAAATTTTTTCTTTTATAATTAGGATTGCATATTTAGGATGAAAGTTTGAACTATTACGACAAATTCATGTTTGAAATTAAAAACAATTAATTTCCTAGGACAAAGTTTACAACCAAGGATGATTGTTTAAACATGAAGCATTTGACAAAATCCCAAAACTTGGATAACTAGGTTCCCAACCTTTGTCAAAAAGAAAACCATATATTAAAATTTAAAAAATAAGATATTTATTGCAAAATTCAAAATATTTCTAAGCAAAGGTGTTTTTGGTAATATCCATCAGGGATATGAATGCCTAGATGTTAGTGAAGCAAGGCCTTGAGTAGAGCCAAATTTATCTTTGTTAGGGATATGGACACTTGGCTGGTAATAGAGTGATGCCTAATCCTTCCCTATGCTAAATCATGATTGTTAATGAACATCTAAATATGTTATAAGTCAGTGTTAATGGTCAAGGTCATGAATTTATAAGTTGTTCTCCAAATCATATGTTAATCAATAAGTGGAATAAAAGTTCACACATAACATGGATATGTTTTGATGTTTAATCCTAATCATTCATGTGTGAGACTTGTCTTAATTATAGCTATATATTAATAATGGTACTGATCATGTGGGATGACTTGCCTAGTTATTAGTCTAAACTAGAGTTTTTGAATTCTAATAGATTTTTATGTTTCCCCCAAAATTTGCCATTTGTTTAGGTGAACATACACCCATTTCTTAAAATGGGGACCCTTATTTCAAAACTTTGTAAATTTGTGATTTGTATTAAAAATGTCACTTTATCATAGTTCTTTATTTTAATATCATCCACACATAGTTCACATTTAGCTTAATTGGCATGCCTCCATTGGATCCTTGTCATATTTTATCTAATATTGTTAATGGTTGCTTCATGTGTTTTCAAGATGTAGGTTTATTAAGGACTCAAGTGTATGGATAATGTTTAGGATTTCATACTTCAAATGATGGATTGACCCTTTGATTAATTATTGGCCTTTAATTGTTTGATTGGATTCATGTTTGAACATCTAAAAACCCTTAATCCAATTATTTTATCCTAAGCCTTTTGAATTTGAATTCAAATTTATGAGGGTTATTTTTATTTAAAATTTCATTGGAACACTTTATATTTGTTCAAAAATTATCTTATATTTTATCCTAAGATTTTAATCATTTTTATTAACATGAATAAAACCTTAGTCTAAAATTCTATGTCAAGTTCCCTATATTCATCAAAACCCTAAGTTTATTTTATCACCCACCTAGAGTAATTAAATGCAAGGTACCCTTTGTTATATTTTATACTTAGTCTAAAGTTTATCCTAAGATTTAATTGTATTTATTAATACAATTAAAACCATAGGTTAAAGACTTTATCCTAAGTCCTATATGTTCCTTGAACCTTACTTATTTTATTTTTTCCATAGGAATAGAAGAAACTAACAAAAGGATGACAAGTGGTGAGATCCTGGAGCTCAAACCAAAATATCTATGGTTCATGGTGAATCTTTAAATTCAATAAGTCAAACACCTAGATCGATGATGCACATTGAATTGAATAAAGGAAATCAATGATGGAAGATGGAGATTGAAAAGTCAAAATCCCTATGAGAAATCATAGAGATGACAAGTGTCATGACCATAATGGATAGTTAAAGCTTGAAAACTATCCCAAAGATTGATACTACATGAATAAGAATATATATTTTGATTAATAGTGATCATTAACTAAAATATTCAACAAAGCCTCAAGAAGAGTGTGAGGGTGACAAGTTTCATCATCACAGATAATGAGTCATAAATTAAGAAATAAATTGAGAAAAGAATGGAAAGCAAAGGATATAAATCAAACACATGCATTTATCTATGAAGCCAAGATCCAATGGTGTGAAATGAAAATTGAAAATTAAAAAAAAACCCTATAAAAAAATATGGAAGACACATGTCATGACCATGATGAATGGTACAAAGATCAACCAATAATATTCAACCTCTTGGATCTAATTCAATGGTGCATGGCAAGGTATACTTTTCAATGAGACCCAATACAATGATGACATGTGTCCTAAAGGACAAATCGTCAATTTTTAAACATTAATGAGCTAGGTGACATGGTGGATCCACATAAGCACCAAGTTAGATTAAGAGATATCATGGACCCAAAAAAGGAAAAGGTATAAATGTGAGATCTAAATGTAAATATAAGTTATAAATCTCTCAATTCAAACTCCACTACCACCATTAAACCTTTGTGAGAACTTGCTTAAACTCCAAAAAACCTTATTGCATATGAAAGACATAATTTGATTCCATGTTTATTAAAATAAACCTGAGAAGCATTAGTTTGTCTCTTATTTAAGGGAAATTTGATATAGAATTGAATTTCAATCCACTTGTCACAAGTTGATAGATTTCATAATAATGGTAGGTCAAAAGGGTGTTTCTAAGGAGCATGTCAAAATATACTTGATCATAGATGTTGAGGGAAGGGTTTTCAAATACACTAAGTTAGATGTTATGGATCTAAACGCTAGAAACACTAAATGGTTGAATCTATTATGGACCATTCAAAATCAATACCATCAGACAAGAAGAAGAGAAGATTTTCTCAACCAATAGACTATATGAGGACATTCTTGCAATCTAAATGGTGGGTCTTCATTATTAGCTATGAAGCCTGAGGTACTTCACTGAATAGACATTATTTCTCCTATTTTCAAAAAACCTAAGGTAGATAAGGGCATGATTGTCAATGAACAAAATTTAAGAAAGGTTGCATATATTTTTACTATGGCATTTGAATCCTATTACAAATTTCTAATACCCCAAATAAACCTTGCCTCAATCAATTCCTAGGCTAAAAAATAATGATTTGAAGGAGAATCTTTTCATGTGTCTATATTCTATAAACTAGGTCTTTTTAGACTTCAATAAAAACATCCCCATTAGCAAATTTAAACCTAAGATAAGCATGATTATGACAATGTTGAACAAGCTATGTGGAAATGCCACCATAACTTATGTTGATCTTATCTATGAGTTAATTATCTATTTCATGGTTGAAAAGCATATTACCCCTCCTGTAGGTGAAATAATAAGCATATCATTGAGTAGGCAAATATTTTTAATTAGGAACAAGAAAAAAACCTAATTTTTTATGATGTCATACCTCTTATATGCTTTTTGTGCTACTACTAAGATCCAAAACTAGAAATAATGGTAACCAAATGGGACACAAACATTTCATAATACTATTCCAAGCTTCACATATTCAAATACAGATATCATAATTAGTTCATATGTGATTGTGTTTACCCATCCCTAAGTGAATCCATAACTGACATTCTAATGCCAATATTTATCCCCTTGAATAAAAATTATATTGAAACAATAGGTGATATATGGCTATAACTAGATTGTACAGTCATAATAATTGAAAGGACATAGAGTTCTCCTCTTAGGCTACCCATTCATGTCCCTAACAAGAGAGCCAAGCAAGAAGTTACATATCAATTATTTCATGGTATATATGGTCTCTATAAAACCAAAATAAAATTCCTCCTCCACAACTTCCCAATAAAAATTGGGAAGAGCATTTTCAAGGAATGGGAGAACATTGAAGCAACTTCTAGGCGTAGAACATCTTTCAATTTACAAATAGATTAAATCAAGCAATGGGACCCTTATTTGAGGGTTAAAGAGAATTTGAAGATTAAGGGAATAAATATAACTAATGATCATCATCCTAGGTATTTTGACCTTGTATACATAAAATCATCTTCATACTTCTAGGTCAATACAGGAATAAAAGACCACAACCTAAGGCCTAAATCCAGGTTTGAAATAAACCAAAAGATGGATGACATATGGTAGCTAGGGCCCAAACAATATCATTTTATAGGTAGTACATCAGCTATACCTCCATCATCTCAACCCAAAATAGATCACAAATCTAAGGCATAGATGGAGTAAAGATCAGAGGAGAGAAGACTGGATGAGATTGTTTCTTCTTCATTAATCCGTGAATCATCAAAGGTAAAAGAGCAAGAATTACCATAGGAGGAGGTACACATGATTGAATTAGATCCTAATGAGACTATATAGGATGTACTCAAAAGGTTATCAATAGATTATGAGTTATAATCAAAGGTTGATAAAACCAAGGAAGAAAAGGGGAAGGAAGTATTGGACCTCGTTATTGTAGACACTACAAAAAGAAAGTCTGAGCTAGATTTTATTCCTAGAGCCAAGAAACCCAAAGTGACTTTCGCTCATTATTTTGGTGAATTTAATTTATTTAGTAAAGAAAACTTGATATATGGTCCATCTATCCTAGAATTTTTCATTTATGGATCTAAATTGCAAAAAAATCCCTACTAGACATCATCATTGGGCTATGATGCAATCCAACAATATCCTTGTGCATGAAGAGATTAAGCCATGGATTTTAGATATACAAAATGAATATGAAATAATATTTTCTACCCTTAGTCAATAAAGTGGAGCACAAGTAGATTCCTAGATCTTAAATTGATTCAATCATTAGTGGGAGTCAAGTTTGATCCCAAGACTGTTGGATGGTAGAGAATAACAAAGAAAAAGGTCATATTAGGAGATGAGGAGATCACATACCAAAAATTAGAACCAATAAAATCCTAGTGAGAATCTGATATTTGAGGATAATGTTTTTAAATTATCCTAAGCACAATCAACACAATTACAAGCTACCCTTAAGGGATTTCAATAGCAAAAGGAGAATTTAGAGAAGCAAGATATCTTTTCAATCCTAAATGTAATGATCAAAATGTTTGAAGCTACTTTATTTGACATGTTTAATTATTTGACATCAATAAAGTATAGATAAAGTGTATTGAGCCAATAGGGTGTTACAGCTATAAACCTAGTTCACCAATGGTATAACTCAAGAGGCAAAGTAAAAGATTTGATCAACATCCTGATAAAAGATCAAATTCTTGATTTCAAAACAATCAGTCTGGGTCACCTAAACACATTCATGGGGTTATTAGTAGACAAGATCAAGAGTCTAATCAAGTGGTCTAAAATCCTTGAAGATATTTCTAAGGATGGAAAACAATTGGAAGAAAGGATAGAGCATATATTGGGGAGTATAATCAAGGATCCCACTACACTTAGGTAAATTATCCTGATAACTAATGATGAATTTAAACATAGAACCACCTAGGTCATGCATTAAGTAAAAATTCAAAGCCAAAGGAAAATAGTAGTTGATAACATAAATATCATGTGCATGATCTTTACTGCAAAGGAGAAGATTATAGAGCTAAGGAGTATAAAAGAAACATTAGAAAGGTCTAACAAATATCTTAGAAGCCTATAAGATTAAGAGGATGAACTCTTCATGGAGCCTATTGTTAATCTAAATTTAATTGATGACTAACATAGAATATTAATGAAGATTTTACAATATAAATAGGGGACTACAGCAATAGGAAAGCCTCAAGTTTGAATTTATTGAAGCATATTTTTTTTATAACTAAGCATGTATGTGTTTTTAGAAAGAATATTCTTTTTTAAATTCATGTACAACTTGTAAATCACACCACCTATAGGTCAGTTCTTTATAAAGTGTCTTTCTCTATAAAGTTATAAAGAACAACTGTATAATTATAATTTGACATAATTGACTGATATACCTCCTTAGTTTTCTATATAAGTGTCGTTGTCCATTGTAAAAAGAGAGGGAGTTTTGAGAAAGAATACTTATGCTAATTTTGGATCAATTAATGCAAATAGGGAATTTTAATAATTTTGTCTCATTTGTTTGTGTAAATTACTATCATGGCTTCTCTCTCAATTATTTGGTTTGAAATTTAAATTTGAATGGTTCTTATTGATTCTTGATGTGTACTTACCAAATGCAGAGTTATTAACTTGTGTTAATTCTAGGTTGACTAAAATATATTAGGCTCATTTTTTTTATGTGCTCTTCTTGTGGATGTGTTTATGTTGTTTACTTATAAGAGAAAATCTTCAAATTGAATCATGTTCTTATTTGCATTCTTTCATTTTCTCAGATGCTTATTTGATGTGTATTAGTATTTGAGCTTATGTTGTTTCATGCTACACATTGGTTTCAAATGCATATTTTTATGATATTTAAACTTTTTCATAATATCTATGTTAAATATTAGTAATATTAACACGCTCCTTCTCTACCCTACCCTTATTTTTGCTTTTTTCTTTGATCCATTCACTCTATATTAACTTCATTATGAATATCCATCTTAGCTTAGACTTAGATTTAGTTATTTAAGCATAATTCACTTCAAATAGCTTATATTACTCTTATTTTCAAAGGTTCACTATCAGGCCATGGTTGTTCCCAATAACTAAACTTTATAAATATTGTGAAATAGTTCACTTATTCTATTGTTATTCCACTAGAGATAACAAGATTACCAAAAATTGAAACTCATGCATTGGATTCTATAAATTCATAAATGAGTAGCATTTCATAAACACTCAAAACCCCCTGTGATACACACACATACATCAACAAGCCCACTAACCCATTTTTTTAAAAACTCACTTCAAAGGTGAAGAAGGGTGAAGATCTAGGGTTTGATCAATAAATGAAGAGTGATAAAATGTATCCTATATATGAAAACATCAATATAAATATGATATAAAACCTATAATAGTTAATCTAGTCGCATCGATATCCATTCACTATTTTATACTAGACATGTGTGTCACAATCATACACTAGTATTGATGGCAGTGTTTATGGCCATAAAAGGGAAATTTATAAAATATGATGAGTGATCTAGAATAGTTATCATGTATATTTTAAATTTATTTCTTGTCCATATCTACTTACACATAGTAAACCAACTAAGTTCCATTGATTCTTATTTATTTCAATATATTTCAATAGTTGTACTTTACTATTTTTAGTAATATTAATTGTATAAATTTAAATATTATTTATTTGAGTTTTGTATTAATTATAATTTTATATATTAGTTTATCACCCTTATCTTTGAACTATTTATATATTCTTAACCCTATCCACCCCTTTTCAATTTTAGGTTTAAAAATATGGTGAAATTGACCTAAGTGTCTCTTTATACAAACCCTATCTTGCCCTAGGATATTTAGTCTCCTGATATTTTTCCTTATTTATTTTATAGATATATTTTAATATTTATGTTTAACCTAAATTTATCCCTATATTATTTTGTGTTTCTATTTAACACTTGTGTATGCAAAGGGAGATGCAATTGATCTATAAATCAATCCTAGCTTGGAGAAGATAAATCCTACTTACACTTCTGATTGTTGATACATTAGATATTTGGGGTCATGACCAATATGGATCCAATAGAACTAGCTAAGGGATATATTACCACAATAATATCACTAGGGAGGGTTCTAAATCTTCCATTTAAGTAAAATCATGAAATAATCTGAACTAGGTCCTATGTTTTCATATTCACTAATATATAAATGACAAAAGTAAAGTAGATTCTAATTTAGTACACATCAAATCTTGTGGCACAAAATGGGTGTTAGTAAACATAAAATTAAACATGAAATTAATATAATCCTATTTAAGCTATGTATAGGTAAAACCCTAATGTATGGAGAGAGAAATATATTCAAAAGCCATTAGTTATACTACTTCCATCTACTAAAAGAAATGATAAAAGTTATATATACTTACCTTGAAGATGAACCTATCGAGACTCAATATATCCCTTAGCCAAAGGTGCTTCAAAAGAGGTTGTTGTGGTTTGTAAAGATCACTAAGAAAAGCCAAAACATCCAAGACTTTCCCATAATAAAATATTCTTATCCAAGTAGAAACTCTAATTTAAGACTCCTCAAGTATAAGGGTAGAATATAAGATTATAAAGAATCTTAAATGAATAATTAACTCTTGTTATCTCTCTAATAATGGAAAAATGAATGTGTTTATATAGCTGAATCTAACCCTAGTCCTTTCTAAAATTTTAGCCGATAGGGTCAACCCAATTTAATCCATATCATTATTAACAAAAATAAATTAGGTCCTAGTATAGGTCAGATAGGAGCTGACCTAGACCCGAAATGAGTTTTGTCAATTAGAGTATAGGGTTGATGGGTCTAACATTGTATTGTAAATCATCAAAAAGGAGTTTAGGCTAGGGAAAGGCTAATGAATGATAAAAATGACTAGAAAAGGATGAAAGATAGGATGTAAAGCTTAGGGAAATGTTTTTAAGAGAAATTTGGATAAATAGAAAGAGGTAGTAAAGTGATAAAAATCATGTAAATCACCAATGGTCTACCCAACCCTTTCCTAGTGCACCCCTTAAGACATGCACTTAAATAGATTGAGACTTGATCGGTTCTTACAAGATAAAAAACATCAGTAATTGATAAAGTTTTAAAATATTATGTGAATACATATGCCCCATTAAAATATCATCGCGTGCCACTCATGTGCAATAGGGGATGGTTATTTGATAAAATAACATAGAAACACATAATTTTGAAGATAAAAAAATTATAGTATTTTAAAGCATAAATAACTAAAATTAAATGACTTAAAGGGAAATAACTAAAAATAAAAGTAATGTATTCATATCATGACTTAACTTTATCACTAGATGGTTTTCTAATATGTTTGTAGTTTTGATCATGGAGGGTGTAGATACTTCTTTTGAAAAACCTAAGAATACAAAACTAAAGATCAAAAACAAACAAATGCAAGAAATCCAAGATAACTGATGCTATGTGGATGAGACATACTTGAAAATTTGCCAAGCTGTGGTAACAAATGCTAAGTTAGGACCAATTGACCAAGTCAAAATTTATAGTAAATCAAGTAACTAAAAATCTAAGGCTAGTAAACACTAAAAAATTTAAACAATTAAATATTAAGTAAGAAATGAAAACTCACCAAATCAAACCAAGGATACATGTTAAAAAAATGGTAATCTAACATCCATGTAAAAGAAGTAACAATCCTACTTAGACAAAGATGGACAAGTAAAATGTTAAAACAACATTGATGAGTGAGTAGTAAAAATTCTTACTCAATCATCAATGGAAAAAGTACATTAAAATGAAAATAACATTGATGAGTGATAAGTAACAAACCAACCTCACTCAATAGTGGAAAGAGTACATGAAATTAGAAATAGACTTAGTTGTTAAAAAAATGAAGTGGTACAACAATGAAAAATGGTAAAATAAATCAAATCAAGTCTAGGAATGCAAAAACATGGTATAAATAAAGTAATCCCTAGTCAATCGAGCATGTTATTTTGTTTTAAGGATAGATAAAACTAAAACAAAGTGGTGCTATCATATTTGAAGATGTGAAGAAGAGGTAACATAGAAGTTGGAAAATAGATTTAGAATCATACTTGCTTGTCAAGGGGGGAATGAAATTGGTGGAGGAGAGAATGAAATAAAAACCAAGGTAGAGGAACTCTTTATTGAAATTAAGACACTCAAATTAGGTTTGTCAAAACAGAAGGACTTTCAACATTAAGGACTCTAAAGAACTTTTCCTAGCCACACCAATATTAGGTCAATAAATTAAGTATGTAGATCATCTCATTAGGGCTATATGCATGAAAATTAAAATGGACCTACCTTCCCATAACATGTTCCCCATTCCTTAGGACCACTTACAGAGTTGTCAATCTACTATAGAGATTGGGTACTTATGTGAGAAAGTAAGTAGCACTATAGAGTTTGTTGAATTATCCTATTCCAATCTACTAGCCTACTACTCCCTAATGGACCTCAGCTCTATCATAAGGCCATCTATGGAGTTTGATATTAGATTAGAGATGGGATATGTTTTATTAATCATGTGTTTTGGTGTGATTTTGACTTTTGACTTTGGTTTGTTTCCTTTTGTATCATTGCCTTTTGTTTAAAATTATTTATCTTTTAAATTTTTTGATGAATTTTTTTGTTCCTCCTCCATACGGATTTAGAAAACCAAACATGGGTGCTAAACATGACTGTCATTTGAAGATTTTAACCCTGCTTACTAAGAAAGAGAAATGAGAGATCATGGTATCTAAGAGTCTCATTAATTCAATGGAAATAAAAGTGTTATATTGACTTTGACCTTAGTTTTTCCAATATGGAGTGATAGGAAAAGAAATTAAGAGGAATGAAAACATGAAACAATTTAAATTACTTCAAATCATAAAAAATATGACAAAGGGTGAAAAAGGGGTAAAATGATAGTGAAGTGTGATTCCTTGTCATAATAATGAGGGAACTATAGGAAACATGATAACACTTTATTATTGTGAAAATTTTATCTACAAAAGAAGTAAAAGCTAAAGCTAGGAATAAGGGATCAAAAAATTGTAACCTTTATTAAAAATTCTAGAGAAGGAACACTAAATTAAAGATGGTGATTTTTTTAGGAAGGTTTGGTCCTATCCATAGTCTTACAATGCAACTCATAAAATAGAAACCCAAGAGGGTGTACAAAACATGTGAAAATTAAATTAAAAAGATGGTATTTGTGAGGAAGGCTTGGTCCTATCCATGGTCTTACAATGAAACTCATAAAGGAAAAACCCAAGGGGTATAAAAATCATTATAAATTAAGGAAATAATGAGAACAAAAAGGAAATCATGAGGAATATTGCACCTTATCCATGGTTTTACAATGCAACTCATAAAAAATGGAAAACCAAAGGACCAAAAATAAATAACTAAGGTTTGTGTGTAGAAGAAATGTTATAGAGGGTGAGACCCATGTAAGTATCCTATAAAAAGTGTTAGAATGATAGCATATAGAAAGTATGATAAGAAGGGAAAGATCTAGGCAAAATACTTCTTTAAAAATTATGCATTAGTGGGATCTTTAAAAATATGGCCTTCATTAGATTGAAGGTAATAGATGCTTAGGCCAAGGATGTCTTTGACTAAGGGCCCCACCATTTTTTAGAATATTTACCTTATTTGTCATAAGTGAAGTCTATTTTAAGGATAATACATCAACATTAAAAGTGTGAACTTTAACTCTTTTGTTATGTTATTTGGTGATGTGGGCCTTGTATTGTCAATTGTGTTTTAGGGTGGAAAGATGGTGTTCATCAAGAAGATCAAGAGTATGAAGGTGAGATTCATGTAATTCTTCATCAAGTATGATACCATGAAGAGATTTATGTAGAGAGGGAAGCTCAAATTCTAATAATAGGACTAATTTATAACCATATACTAGTGAAAATGGTGTTGCCTCAGTGGTAGTGCATATGTTAGTAAAATAGGCATAAAAAATGGGATATAGATGAAGATGCCAATTTGTGTAGATTTCAAAAATTATATTTTGGATACTTTTAATAAGATTTTTTTTTATGGCCTCAACTTGGCCATTATATTGGGGATGTTAGGGTGAAGAAAATTTATGATTTATTTTGAATTTAGCACAAATTTTTTTGATGTCTTTATTTTTAAAATCACCACCATTATCAAAAATGATAGTATGAGGAATCCTAAAGTAACAAATTATTTGGTTAAGGATGAATATATCAATTGTGGTTCTGGTGACATTGGGGGCATGGCTTTGACCCATTTGATAAAATACTTGATAGCCATGATGATAAATGCATGCCCATCATGGGATCTAGGTATTTTATCTATGATATCTAACCCCCACATTAAAATTGGCCAAGGAGATGCCACAATTTGGATCCTGGATGGAGGTGAATGAATTAGATCATCTTGAATTTGATAAGGACTATACTTTTTAGTGAACTTGATGGCATCCTTTTCAATAATGGGCCAAAATTAACCCATGCATAAGCATTTTTAGGTTGTAGTATGTTCATTACAAGGCCAGCACAAATTCCCCCATGTGATTATTCAAGAAGAGGACAAAACTCTTCTTTCATAACACAATAGATCAAGGTATCTTGAGCATTATGATAACAAAGTATATTATATCTAAAAACATATTTGGAAGTTGTTTGTGAATGTGAGTCTTTTCACAAGAATTAGTGTTTAGAGGATAGGTTTGATGCTCAAGGTATTTAAAAATATATTTATACCACAAGATTTGTCAAATAGCCTCAATGTGGTAGATAAGTGAATCTTGTGATTGAATATAAGATTGGTACTTTCTTATTTGGATAAGAAAATTAGGATCAATAAGAACTTAGTTCAGGTGAAAAAGAGATGTTGAAGAAGCAAGTGAATCAATAATAAAATTTTGATATTGAGGGATAGGATTAGTGGTAAAAGAAGTAAATCTTTGGCAAGGGTAATGGCTATTTGATGATAAACAATGATATTTTCATTTTTGCATTGATAATCACCATAACCTAGTGGTAGATGAGTTGGGAGTCACCTAAAGTGTGTAGATATATAATGTCTAGAATTAAAGATTCATATTCTACCATTTTGTTAGTGACATCGAATGTAAGGTGAAATACCAAAGGGATAATTTTACCAAGGGGACTAATAAGGATACATCCTACCCCAGCTCCTTAAAGGAATTTAGTGCCATTAAAATGAAGGTTCCAAGTATCTTCATTTAAATTGACATTAATTTATGAATTTATTTGACGACTACTTTATATTAATTAGTATCGAGAAGGATAGACGACTCATCTAGATTACTCTCATGCCTAGGATTAAAGCTTCATAGTCTACCATTTTGTTAATGACATTGAATGTAAGGTGAAATGCTAATGGGATAATTTTAAAAAGGGGACTAGTAAAGATACATCCTACCCCATCTTATTGAATGTATTTGGTGCCATTAAAATGAAGGTTCCAAGTATATTCATGTAAATTTCCATTAATTTCAAGAAGTTCTTTGATGACTACTTTAGATTTAATAATATCAAGAAAGATAGAGGACTCATCTAGATTACTTGATTTAAGATCAATAGTGAAATTATGGAAGTAATCTTTCAAATATATGGTTTGATTAATACTTTAAATATAGAGGATATTATCAATGGGAAGACTATCTTGAAGGTGGTCAGTAGCTAGTATAGGAATAGTTGTGAGTTGGTCAACACTGATTTGTCCTTTGATAGATTTTTGTGTAATAATGTGGAGATCAAATTTCATAAGAAGGACCATTCACTTGATAATTTTATCTCTATGAAGAAATTATTTGGAGAATAAGTGGTGGAGTGGATCAAAATGGATGATAATATAAATGATTTGATAAAGCATATAATGTTAGATATTTTTTTCTATAAAATATATGGTGAGGCAATCACATTCTAATTTCATGTAACATTTTTTGTAGTCGATGAGACCTCAACTAATATAATATATGGTATATTCTCTTATGATATAATATTATTATGAAATCCTTGCCTTAACTGATATGAGTGTGGAATAAGTATATAAAATTACAAAATGATCATTAGAAGGTGGGTGAATAATGGGTGGCTGAAGCAAAGATTCTTTCATATTATCAAATTATTTTTGACAAGGATTTATCCATTCAAGAGAATTACCTTAGATGTGGCAATCCATTTCAGGTACAAAGCATCTCATTTCTCTAAGTTTTCTAAGCTAAGTGTGAATATCATGAATGGAATGAGGTATAGGCATGTTGACAATAGAATTGATCTTAGTGGGATAAGTATGAATGTAAAAAATAGAGAGTAAGAATATTTAAAAAAATTCAAATGTGACATAAAAGACACATTTATAGGGATTTAGTCCAAATTTATATTTGATGAGATGATCAAAAATGATAGCAAGATTAGAAAGATGAGTTTTGTAGATTTTAGACTTGGTAGTGAGGTCATCCACATAGGTTTCCAAAATATTATGTATAAGGTCATGGAAAATGTGGGTCATATCCTACTGATATGTATCTCCAACATTTTTGAGGCTGAAGTGCATTTTAATGTAATAATAAGTGCCCCACTCCATGGTGAAAGTGGTCTTATGTTTTAGATTGAGGTAAAAATAGGTTTTGAAGGGGCCCCAAAACCCTGTGAAAGTGGTCTTATGTTGATCTTCAAGGGAAATGTGAATTTTATTATAACCTAAAAAATCATTCATAAGAGACAAAATTTCATACCCATCAGTGGAATAGACAATGACATATATGGAAGGTAAAGGTAAGTTGTCCTTGGGATAAACAAGATTGAGGTTGTAAAAATTGATGCAAATGCGAATGACCATGATAACTTTATTTTGAATGAGGATGATGTTTGAGACCCATTCATAATAGTCTATAGAATTTATAAATTTAGAATTGAGAAGTTTAATGATTTATTTATGGCATAAATTAGAATATTTATGTGGAAATTTCCACTTGTTTTATTACATGGGTTCATCATCAAGATAAGTTATGATATTATGCACCATAATGCTAGGATTAGTGTTAGGCATGTCCTCATAGGACTTAGTGAAATTATCATAATATTTATCAAAGAGTAAGCTAAATTTATCATGTTCATTTGGTGTATCTTATCAAAAAATTGTGATAGGTTAAGGGAATTATGGGGTACCATATTCAATTCTAGTAGTTTCCTTAATAATCACAACATTTCCATCTTGGAAATGATATGGTGCATTAGGTAGAAAGTAAATGGGATTTGTTTTAGGATAAATGTTAGTGATAAATTTGTTTAAATGAGGGTTTTTTACTTTAAATTCCTAATTTTATGATGTTGTCAAGGAAGTTGAGGTTCTTGGGCATGAAACAATTCAAGAATGACTTTATCACTAGGCAAAGTGTGAAGAGGACCATAATACTCAACATCTACTCAAGATCAATAATTTTATTACCATGGTGACCATATTCAAAATTTATTTGATGTATATATGTGGCCTTGGAATCTAATGTAATCTCAAGAGTAGGTGGAGTAGGGGAAAAAATATGATCAAATTTGATTGGGTTTCCATTAGCATCATTGATAGGGAGAGAATCAGATGGAATGATTGGTTTGATAGGAGGTATAAAATATGCATGGTAGTTCTGAATGTTTAGAAAGTAAGATTTGTTCTACCACCCAAGGAGTATAAATAAGTGGAAAAGTAGTAGGAGGTACATGACCTTTAGGTGTTAATTCAAAATAAGTGGAAATGGTATGAACATCATGATTGAAATCATGTATTTGGGCTAGAGTTTTATGATAATGTTAAACATCTAAGTCCCTTGATTGAGCTTGGGCTATGATGTAATTATCATCATAGGTTGGATAAATTGTACATGCTTGAGATTCAAGAGGAATTTCAAAAGGGGAGATGACTAGATCACTAAATTTACATGGAGACATAATTAAAGGATCATGGAATAATTTGGTCACTCTAAAATCATTACTTGCTAAGTCATATTTTATGTAAGAGGATTATTGAGCATTGCATGGAGGGGGGAAATCAGTTATCTCATCTATGAGAGAAAATTTGTGATCATGAGGTAATAGAGAAGGAGGAAGACACTCTAAGATGTAAGGAGGTAGATTTGTAACATTGGAAGTATTTTATAGATCATTAAGGTCATCATCATTTTAATAAATAAGAGTGACATGTAAATCAAGTTGCATATTGATGAATTTAGGTAAGGGAGCACTATTGATTCTTAGAATGGTAGGAATGCAATATTTAGATTTGAAATTTGGATGCTGAATACTCTAAGGGTTGGGATAGGCCTCATGTTTATACCTTTTTCCATTATGAAATAACTTGATGCATTGGCTACCGAAAGAGGATATAACCCTCATTCTATGAGTTCATGGGCATCCTAGGAGTATGTTGTAGGATAATGGTAAATCAAGGACTATAAGTTTAGTTTTAATAGTCTTGGGTCTAATTGTAAGAGGGATCTAAATACAACAAAGTGGATTTTGATTAGTTTTGTCAAATCCATGGAATTTTAGGTGGGTTTTCTTGAGATGATCTTTATTATAGCTAAGTTATTGGATGAGCCACAAAGATGTCACATTAATAATAGATCCTTCATATATTATTACTTTAAAAATGAGGGTGGTATTAATGGATATTTGAATGAATAGGGGTGGATCATCAGATCATAAGAGGATACCCTCTTTAATCATCTCTTCTTCAATTAATTCTATGGAGGGTTTTAAATAAGGATATATGGATTGAATGTTATTCACTTTGGTTGGTTGAGGGTCATGGGGAGATGGTTCCTCTTATAGGAAAGATGGCTTTTTAATTTTTTAATTTTGTTTCATGAAGAACTTATGATGATAAGGAAAGGTGAAAACTAACTCCATGAGAGTTATTTTTCAATGCATGGATTTGAGTTATTATAATAAGTTCCAATGGGTTTTAGAAGAAGAACCAACATGAGGTTTGAAGGTAAATTATATTTTGAAGGAAGAAAAGTAGATGGGGGTTCAAAAGGAGGACATGGTTACATTACTTTCCAAAGTTAGGTGAGTGGTTTTAGTATCTTTAAAGATTTGATCTTCCAAATATGGTTTGTTAGGTTTGGTAATGGGATATTTGTGAGCCATTTTTCATTTACAATTAACCTTAGCCACATTGACATATTGAGAATTATTGTAATATTAGTCATAGTCAGCATCAATGGCATAAACATCCTTATTTACTTGTTGAGCATTAGATGTGGAAAAATATTTTTAGTTGTTAGAAGAAGAATATTTAGTATTTTGTCATTTTTTAAAAGCATTATTGTAATCTTGATGATTTATTTGAATCATTATTTCATGATTGAATGAATCACCAAGCATATAGGAGAGATAAAATTTTATGATCCCTCTACATGTTTCATGGGATTGACCAATGTTGGCATGGAACCAACAAAATTAGTTAGGTTAATACCATTTAGGAGGATTATTGGGATAACTAAATGGTTTAGATGGTGCTAAAAATTGTTTCATTTATTTCACAATTAATGGTGTGTGAAAAGATGGGGGATTATTGGCTTTAGAATCTCTTGGCTTGGTTTGAGGAGGATTTCTAGTTATTTCATTAGTGTAATTTTGAAAATATCCTTTAAATAATTTGGTATTAGGTTCAAACTATTTCATTAAAGTCTTGATGCTTGTCTTAGTCAAGAACTTCGATGAGAGTTTGAGGAGCAAATATTTGAATCTTATACTAAAGAGAATGAGTTAAGGAAGTTATAAAGAGTTTACATAAATTATCATTACTCATTTTATGATTGGCCTTATGGGCTAAATATTTCAATTTATTAATAAAAACATGAGATTATTTAGTGGGATATTGTTTAGCATTGATTAAATGGATAAGGTAATTTTTGGGAAGATCAGTGTGTTGAAACTCTTTAACTAAAGGATTGACTAAATACTCTAATTGCCATATGGAATGTTGGGGAAGTTAGTTTTACCATTATAATACATCACTAGTAAATGTTTTAACTAAGAGTTTAGTTGTGGAAAAATTATTAGTTTGGATCCATTCCTTATAAATATTATCAAATGCAATAAGAAAAAATGTAGGGTCCTTAGTCCCATCATACTTAATAGTTAGAGATGTGTTACCAATGTTAATAGAAATAATGAAAGGGGATAAAGGCTCATTTTTATGTTTTAGAGAATATTATTATTCTTAATAAGATGGGGGATGACATTTCTCATGACTTCTCTAAGAAGAGGAAGAATAAAATTTTGATTATTTTGAGGGAGAAGAATAGGAGGTTGATAAGCCATGTTGATCAAATGATGTTATAATAGAATCATTTGGGAGGTTTTAGATTTTTTTCACTATATTAATTTGTTGCATTATCTATTCAATAATTTGGGTTATATCAATTTTTGGATTGTTTTTTGTATGGGGATTACCCAAATTGGTAGTAGGGGGAGGGTTGTTAGGAGGTGGATTGCATATGGGGTTACTGGATAGTCTTGTGTCAATTGCTCCCACATTGTGATGATATTCTTGAATATGGGAATTATCATCATCAGTATGAAAAGGATATGATCCACCAATCTCATCTTGTCTCATGATTTTAATCATTTTGCAATCTAAAGATAAGGGAGGGGAATAAGTACTCCAAGAGTGAGGATTATCTTGGGAGGTAAAGAAAAGAAGGAAAGAGCATCCCATATAATGTCTAAATGGATTTAGGTTGTACAAAAATATTTTAATAGGGTATTTCATGATGTTTGATAAAAGAGATATAGGTTAAGGAAGAAGAATAAAATGTAGGGATAAAGTTGGCCAAAGAAAAAACAAAGTAGCCAACAACAAACACAATTAGCCAATAGGTATATAATTGACTAGGTTGATAGGGTACTACTAAGATACAAGAGAAAAAGAATACGCATTTGTATGGGATGACTCTGTACTATTGGATAAGGGACATAATAGAGATATAAGAATACACATTCATACAAGTTGATTATATACTATATATAGTAATGTGAAAAAGAGTCTTTAAGAGACTATATCAAGAAAGATGACAATATTCTAAAATAAGGGTAAATTTTTCAAGATAATTTGAAGTAATAATGAAATAAAATACACAAATAATTGGATCAATGTGATTGATCTAATTAGAGCACATAGCATAAACCTTGCACCAATGTTGGCCAATGTAGTTTTTGCAATATAACACTCAATGAGCAAAGAGAAAGAAATAACTAAAAATTAAATGCTTACTATTTGATCACCCTAATTTGTTTTGGATTATAATAAATTTTTATTTTAATGTGATAAGAGAGTTGGATAAAATAGGGAACTATAAATCAAAGGTTGGTTTTTAGATGTTTGAGCTGAAATGGATCTGTACTAGCAATGGTATTGGCTTGGTATTGGGGCCTACCCTCTCACTTCATAATCCTACAATGATAAGGGTATCAAGTTCTTTGACAATATATACCATTAAACACATATTTATATTTGGCCATAAAACCAAGTTGACTTCTCCTTTGGTGATGAAATCTAAGTAGGTAGGCTTTGGGAAGATAAATGTTTAATTCTTTTTTAATTTAAAGTGATTTGGTAGTGTGTGGAAAAGAATAAAATAGTTTAAATAAAATGTTAATTTGAAAAACCACATATTTAGACAATGTGAGTTACTCTAATCATGCAAACAACTAAAAATGAAAAGTGAATTAATTACTAGAAAATAAATGTCAATTCCTTGATTGAGAATACTACAAAGTTAGTTCAGGAAATACTATATATAAATAGTACAAAACATAGTCGACTGGGTCATTTTTGTTCCATATAATCAAGGTCCTTAAGAATAAAGTTTAATAGGTCAACTATGTCTCTTAGACAGAAGATAGACTACAAAACTAAGTCAACCAAGTCGACCTAGTTTGTTATAGGGTTATATTTTTGTAGATTGTAAACTTGTGAAAAACATTACTGAAGAAAGATCTTAAATGATAGAGAGAAAATAAAGGAACCTTGGTAGGATTAAATATGATTTAGATTTTGAATTTTTATGTTGTGGTTCTTAATTGTTGCTTTCAAATTCTACCAACTAGGTTGACTAGTTTGACTAAGTTTGTAAAACCCTACGTGCTGAAGAAGAGATAAATGAATAGAGTCAACTTGTTTAATAGTGTTTTTTTACCTATATATTTATATAAAAAATGGTAGATATATTTGATATGTTATACTATGTATGCTGATCTAGAACTAAATAATAATATTGTGTCTAATTATTTGATCTAATAACATGTAATTGATGAAGACTTACATCATCAGAATAGAATCATTTTGAAGTGAATGTGTGTTAAAACTACTAAACGGTTTGATAATTTACTATAAACATATAAAAATATAAATATAAATACCAAAATTATGGTGTTAAAGAAAACTTGAAAGGGTTAGATTCACATTGAGTTCACCAAAATGTATGCAAAAGAATATGTAATTGATCTATAAATCAATCCTATCTTGGAGAAGATAAATCCTACTTACACTTCTTATTGTTGATACATTAGATATTTAGGGTCATGAAAAAGATGTATTGAATATATTTAGCTAAGGGATATCTTACCAAAATAATATCATTATGGAGGATTCCAAAGCCTCCAATCAAGTAAAACTATGCAATAACCCTAACTAGGTCCCATGTTTTCATTTTCACTAATGTATAAATGAAAAAATCAAAGTAAATTATAATCTAGTGCACACCAAATCTTATGGAATAAAATGGGGGTTAGTCAACATAAAATTAAACATTCATAAGAGAATCCTATTTAATATATGTACAGGTAAAACCCTAATACATGGAGAGAGCAATATATTCAAAAGCCATTACTTATACTACTTATTTCTACTAAAAGAGAGGAGAAAAGCTATATATACTTACCTTGAAGAAAAACCCATCAAGATTCAATCTCTCCCTTGGCCAAAGGTGATTTTCAAGAGGTTTTGGTGGTTTTTAAAGATCGCTAAGAAAGACCAAAGCATCCAAGAATTTTCCACAAGATAAGATTCTTCTCCAAGTAAAATCCCTAAGCTAAGACTCCTCAAGAAGAATGGTGGAAGAGCATATTAAAAATTAGTGAAAATTAATAATTAAATTTTGGTTTATCTCTAATAATTTCAAAATGAATGTTTTTATATAGTTGAATCTAACTATAGTCCTTTCTAAAAGTTTAGCTAATAGGGTTGAACTAATAAACTCTCTATCATTATTGACAAAATCAAATGAGGTCTTGGTCTAGGTCATCTAGGATCCAAACCTAGACCCTAAATAAGTTTTTTCAATTATATTATAGGGTCTATGGGGTTGACATTGTATTTTAAATTTTCAAAAAGGATTTTAGGCTAGGTAAGAGCTAATGAAGGTAGAAAATGACTAGAGGAGGGTGAAAGATAGGAGACAAAGCTTAGGGGAATATTTTTAGGAAAAGGTTAGATAGATATAAAGTGGTAGTAAAGGGAAAACAATATTGTAAAGAAATAATGGTCTACCCACCCCTTTTTTGGTGCACCCCTTAAGGCATGCACTCATATAGATTGAGACTTGATAGGTTCTTGAAAGATAGAAATCATCAGTAATTGATAAAGTTTTAAAACATTATGTGTATACAACTTGGATATTTCTCTTTTTACACATGATATGGATCAAACCAAATAAGTATCAACTATTATGCCTAATTAAAGTGCCAATAATTAAATGAAAAAAATTATAAATAGGTTATCATAGAATTTTATTTTGATCATGAAAAAATAAATTGTTTGCAATTAATGAACATAAACAAATGGATCAAGAGTAAGTGAAATATATTGCTATGTTTTGAGAGCGTATTAATAAAAAATATAAATATGTTGATGAGATAATAAAAACTATATTTGAAACTAAAAACCAAAATTCATAGATGAATAACTAGGTGAATTTACTAATTTTGCTATTAGAGCTCTGGGACATCCCCATATTCCTATTTTCATCCCTTGATTAAATATTCACTTCCTACATCTAATTGGGGTAGGAGTTATGTGTTTACACCATTGTTCCCTAAAACAAGTAATACTATTGATACATCCTCCATGGGAACTATTATCACTTCAACTCAATTACCAATTTCAATGCCCATATCAACTCAAACCATGTTTCTATCCCCTTTGGTGAATTTTAAAACTCCAAATTTACTATTCAAAATGTGCAATATCTTGTATAAACTATAAAACTTTTGCAATCTAATGTTACCAACATTAAAAAAAAATCTATTAAGTCACCTTGTGTTATTGATTCACAAGATGTGCTACATAATCCCCTTGAAACTAACATATATTTTCACCCTTTTCCAATTGGTTTTATTGTACCTTGGTTCACATTTTATGATGGTATGTGACCCTAAAAAACATATTCAATCTTTTTATTTTGAATTTCTTTATTATGCCTCCAATGATAAAACTTTGACCAAATTATTTCCAAGGAACCTCAAGGACTATGATTTACAATGGTTCTATGGATTACCAATCCAATTAGTGAGAGCATTCAAACCTCTATCCATTCAATTCCTAGCATATTTCTATATCAACATCACTGAAAATATGTCATATGTTCAAATTGCAAAGATGAAACAAGGTACCAATAAACCTATTGATCAATATTATTTGAGATACAAAATAATGTTGGCCAAAATGAAATCCAATGGTAGATAAATAACTTCAAGAAATCTTAAATAAAATATTGCTTTCCCCATTACATGATTCCATTATTTTCAAAATCTAAAATGTTTTTATGGCTTATGCCATATTGTTCAATACCATGAAATGAAACTTATTTCCATGAACAAACTTAAGTACATATCAAACACACTGACTACATATAATACCAATTTTCATATCAAACCAAGTTATAAGTTCAAACTTATAAAACCAAAAAAATAATCAACCATAATGGTTAACATAGTGTCACAACAACATAATTAATTCATCTTATCTATTTTACCTAAGAGATAATTTACACAATTACCTAACTCTCCAGCTTCTTTACTTTAAAAGTTTTGGAGTTTCATCTCATGTCTCCCCCTCATTCCATAGAGGTTGATATGAATCAACCTCTACCTAAAAGATATTATGATAATGTAGGTTGTGACTATTGGTAAGGCCCTAAGAACTCTAATAACAAATTTTATACCTTGAATCATAATATATAATACCTCATTTATGATAAAAATATTACCTTCAATGATCCTCCAAAGGATTCAATTTCACAACTTGGTAATCACTAGAATCAAAAGATATTTACAATCCTTTGTAAAATACTTCTAAAAAGGATCTAGAATAAAAAATGAAATACAATGTACATACTAATACATCACATTATGGATACCCATTATATGGTATTATTAGTACTTGTACATACAAAATATATCATATGGTTTAGAGACCTTATATTACATTTGATGATAGGGAAATAATGGATGATGACTTAGATCTTCATTCATTATCTATTTAATCACACATTGACCATTATCCTATACATAGTGATATGATAAATAATAGTTCTAATGACAATTTATGTACCATGACACTACCTACACATTTGGAACATACACATGATGATTTATACCCTTTGAAAAAAATGGTCAAAGAATTTTATGGGACATCACAACACATTATTAGTGAGATTGATTTACATTTACAAGTTATTATAATGCATATGGTTACTAATTTATTAGTTATATCATATACAATAATATTTGATATGTTATTTGGATGACCTTGGATATATAAACTCCATGTAGTTTCTTCCACATTGTATGGGTTTATTAAAGATTATGGGTTTATTAAATATATTCATACCAACATGGTAGTCACAGTTCCTAGAATGCCATATAAATATCCACTTAAACAAGAGAAGTTTATTATAAGACATCTAATTATTAAAACTACTAAGTTTATTCATCCATGCAAGGGTAATAAACACATAATCCCCTTTCCTAGGTGGCCAATACTTGAGACACCTTTACACCAAAAACACATAGTGGATTACATGGAATCTTCATCTATACCCACACAACATAGTTATCAAGAATAAATAAACATGTTCCATTTACATATACTCCAAAGAAACCATAGAGCACTCAATCATGGGTTTTATGAACCCCTACACCTTTCATTATTTATTCATGACCCTAGAGTTATATTACACACACGTAGGATACATAGATTCTATGGATGTAGATATGACACTTATGCATGATCCTTGGTAGTACCACTAGTTTAATATACCATATTTTAAGTTTAGATATACCTATGAACATCCATTATATGGGATCATACGATATTTTGTTCCTTCTAAAATATTCCAAAAATACAAAAACATGAAAATATTTCAAGATGCCAAAAATACTCATCATTCTTAGATTTTATTAGCTCCTTGGCATCTATGTTGTTTTATTTATGTTAGTAGATAACATATCATTTCATTTAAAAATACACATATTATATACACATAATATTTTTAAATTTTATCAATTATTAATGTTTTCTCTCTTATAGGAACCTATTAAATATCAATCACTCTGAATGCATGCCTTAAATGGTGCACTAGGAAAGGGGTTGGTATACATTTGATGCTTCATAGGATCGTTGGCCCATATACCACCACATAAAAACATTAAAATCTACTCTTATTTTATAATATAATCATTAAAACCTCACTTATGCACTCCATTAAGTAGCTCACCATTAGATATATCCCCTACCTAAGCAAAAAACCCTTTTTACTACTTTTCATACTACATAGACTAGGTCAACCTTGTTATGGGTTTAGCACATAATATGAAACTCTATTAGCCCAAGATGACATAGTTCGAGACCTAGAAGCTCTATTTACTACTTAACAAAGTCAACTAGGATGAGTTCATTGGATAAATTATCATGAGGGTTTACGTTCAATCTATGGCTATAAATACCATGTCAACTTCATTTCATAAAGATAGGATCATTTAATTATGCATCATTACTATTTGTAAATTTATTTATACAATAAATAAGTCATTTCATTATTTAAGTTTTTTCCTTGGAGAAGTATCACTTGTCTTATGGAGGTATTGGATGAATAAGAGAAATATTTTATCCTAGAGATAATTTATCCTTGTGATCCTTACAACCCACAACAACCTCTTGCAAAACACCATTGGCCAAGGTAGAGATTGAGGCACAATGGGTTCACTTCAACAAGGCAAGTATATTCCTATCCTTTCATATTTTGATAAGTATATGTTGTAGATATAATAGATTGACTTATATATCTCCTTGATTAGATTATTTATACATTATTTTTAGATAGAAATGTCTTTGCATGTTTATTATCTTCCTCATTTGTGGCACAAGCTTTGGTGAACACTAGATTATCTTACATGTTTATTTATAAGATTAGCTTACTTATTATTATTAAAATCAAAAGACTTATCTAGGGTTATCACAACATGATATTTGAATAGAGGCCTTGGAAAGCTCTCCTTTGCCATTGTGTGATAATAGATCTTTTAGTGTAGGTTTAGTGGATCCATTATTGGTCATGACCCTGATATCATAAAGTATTGATAAGCAGATGATTAGTTGATTAACATCTCTAATCTTGGATATTATTCATTAGGATAAGTTATAGATATATATTCTTTCACTTTCATACATTATGGTGAACCTAATGTGAATCTAACCCTTGTAAATTTTTAATTTTTATTTACAATTGATTGGATCAACCTTGTTGACCTAGATTAACATTTTATGCATAGGTTTCCATACTTCATCAAGCCTTTTAACCTAGTTCAAATCTATGTGTGTAGGTTTTAAAAATTCATCAAGCGTGTAAAATTAATTCATATCTATGTGTGCAAGTTTTTAACTAGGTGGAACTGGTCAACTTAGTTCTATTTTTTGTGCATGAGTTTTTTAGCATTCTCAAAAATTTACTAAATCAACTTGGTTGATCTTGTTCTAGATTGAAGGTTCACTTTTACCAACTTAGTAATTTAAATTTATTAATTATATAAATTTTTCATTTATTTTTCTCAATAAAATAATTTTTTTGGGAGAATAAAACTGGATAAGAAAGCTACGTAGGATATGCCTTTGAATATTCATGCATTATATATGAACTTGTTGGCTAATGTATTTTGTCCTATCCTATCAACTTTTGAAAGGATATAAGATGATAAGTTTATTATTTTTGGCACTAATGTATGAATAATAATATGAATAGTTAAGAACTGGAGTGACCATAAATATGTATATTCGTATGAATAAGTTGATGACCTTTTACTGAGATTAATATAGACTTTCTAGTTCATGATTACCTGTTGAATCTCTTATGTTAATCCTTGTTTGTGTCATCATGTTTAATATAAAAATATATATCTATATTAATGTATTTTAATGCTCTATATCTTTTAATAACTCTTAGTTAATCTTAGTTTATACCTATCACATGATCTTTCACTTCTGTCATGTTTTGAGTTTTCATGAATTCACTACACTATCTTATGTAGACTATTAAAACCTAGCTATCCTCATCCTTAGCATGTTCTATTCAAATAAGAACCTCTACTAATAATTGTTTAGTGAGCATGAAACCCAATCTTTTTGAAGAGATATATGCTAAGATGGTTACTAGGGTAATGAGACATTAAAACTTGGATAGACCAAAAATATGGTACTTCATAAAAGAAGAATCCAAAAGGATGGGTTTCGCCACAAGTGAAATCATTAAATAACATATATATGGTGAAATATATGAAATTTTATGGTTTAAACTACCCAAATTATTTTTTAATTGGTTAATAATTATAGATTACTATTTATTCCATCCTAGAGTGAAAGGGACCATTACTTGAAGTGAAGAAAATATATACCAATTAGTGAAATTTGAAAATAATTAGACAAGAGTGATAGATTACTAAGCTACAACCACTATAAATAAATACACTATTGGGTTCATAGTACAAAGCTATATAAAATTCTAGGCTGCAAAGGACCACTTCATCTGACGAATCAGAGGAAAATTTTTACAATGACTACCTCTTCTATTGAAAATGTTGGTGATGGAAAAGGCGATGATGCCTATTCCACTAGTATGGAATAGTCACTTTGGGTGTATGGGGATGTGTGCACATGATGGTAAATGATAGATAGATGAGTGAATAGAGCTTGAGCCTAAATCTAAAATGGAGACACAAGGGAAGAAGAGTTAGAAGAAAACTTTTTTTTTAGAAAGGGAACTATGACAAGAGAATAGATGGAATAAATAGATGGATACCTAAGTAGTTATGAATAGAATTAAGAATAGTAGTAGAGTAGTTGATTAATGAGTGCACATAAGTGATGAGTGGGATGATGAGTGAAGGTCAAAAAAATAGAACAAAGTTGGATGTCAACAAAAATAAAAATAAGATGAAGAGACAGTAGAAAAAGAGACATGCAAGGAAGAATATGAGAGTAGTTTAGGAGTAGAACATACGAAAGATAGAAGTAATGCATATCTACAAAAATTGATATTGGTAGAAGAATAAAAATTAAAAAAATAAATAGAAATTAATAATAGGTTAATTATAGGCTCAAATGTATTAGAGAGAAAGAAGTCATTAGAAAGGATTATTCACCAGATATTTATGTGTCACCATAGCCTAATCTTATATATCATAGTAGAAGTTTTTAGCTAGTCAAGTAAGGGGAGAAGAGTTAGGAAAAATAATTTTTGGAGCATGTGAACTATTAGGGAATAGAGATTAAAGAAAAATTAATTAGGAAGTATTTAAATTATATAGTATAAGGTAAAGTTTAACAATAACAACAAAGAAGTGAAGACAAGCAGAGTGTGCAAGAAAATTCCTCTACTGCATACAGTAGAACGCAGGCAAGAACACCTAGGATATAGTCAAATTTAATAATATTTGTGTATAATACTCTATCTATACCATATAATATGATGAATTAGTCATGAGGATTCTTAAATTTGACCATATATGATGGGTCTATATATCCTAAACAATACCTTTTAATTTGTAAAATGAAATGGCAAATTAAGGGTGTTACTAAAGAAAACTTACAAAAGTTCAAATTGATAGGGAATATAGCTAGGAGAGCATTATATTCATGTAAAAAAGAGATCTAAAATAGGAAATTCTTAAAGATGTGCAAGATTGTCTTGTCATATATTTTAAGATCAAGAAATGTACTAGCCAAATAATATAGGACCTCAAAGAGATAAGGCAAAAGTCTAGAGAGTTAGTCTGTGACTATGATCATAGAATTCACTTTGACAAATAAGGATAAGGTAGCATGGTTCATTAAAGGACTATGAGATATAAATTAGTTTTCCACTACACAATCACAATATGAGATGAAAGTAGATGCTAGAGTTGTTATGCTATGAGTAGAACAGATTGAGGACTATAGAGAAGCTCCTACTACTAACTTTAAATTTGAAAACACATTATAGTCTTTCATAAAATAATGGAGTAGTACCATGAAACAAAAAAATCCAAATTGAACATATGGTTTATAAAGTATAAAAAATTGGGACACCACTAAAATGACTATCTAAAAGTAAAGATGTAATTTTGAGAACTTTGTCAAGTAGTAGGGCATGCTATGACATAATGTCATCTACTTTAAAAATACATTAAATATCCTAAAAATTTGAACTATGATATATATAAATCCAATAAACATGATTAGAATAATTGTAGAGCTCTACAAGAACTTAAAGAGGGTATCTCTAAAAATGTGTGTGCCATTGCAACATAAACAATCTCCTTAATGAATAAAATAATCCTAAGCCCAGATGTTGATAAGAATTATGTTACCTAAGTGAATCCATTGTATATTCTGAGTTCACTTTAGTACTAACCTCACAGCTAACTGGATGAACTCCTTCTTCACCTAGATGGACTCCTTCATCACTAGGATGGACACTTTCATCCCCTCAATACCAGTATGCACCACCTTGGAGTTCACCCATAACATAGCCACAATAATCAACCTAGAATTAATTAGTTATAAAATAATAGTTTAGTATGGGAGATAATAATCAATAGTATAAATAGTGGAATTTTACATATCCACAAGGAGGATATCAATCTAATAGAGGAGGAGGCTGAGGCAAATATAAAAGGGGATACTAAAGTGGCTGAGGAAATAACTATCAGTGGCCTCTTCTATAATGTTATCTATGTGGAGAGAAAAATCATGTTAAAAGAAACTACCCAATGAATCCATAGAGATAATCATAATTTTCATTCTATAGAGTCTTTGATCAGCATGATACAAAATATTGTCATATTTTGGAAAAGTAGAGGAAGGACAAAGCTATCAAAAATTTAAACATGGTAAGTGTAGAACCTATAGAAAATGCCTTTATAAATGTTGTGACATGGAAATATCATGCAAAAAAGGACTCCCTCCACTTGATATGCCTCAGCATCAGGGTATCAAAAAGGTTAGACAAGACAAATACCCAAATTTAGTGATAGAAAAGAGTCTTATGAATTAAGTTGCATAGTTGTTGAAAAACATTCAACAATAAGAAACTAGTAATGGTGATATTATAGCCATCGATGAAAAAATTTATGGTTAAATTTTGTGAATCATATGACAAGATGGAGTTGTAATTATGATAATAGATTTACTAAAACTCATGATTATAATGTGTAATGAAGACATATCATAAAACATCATGAACTTATTACATAATATTTTGGAATGTGCATAGCATGGCTAGCAAAAGAAAAAAAAATGTTATAATACATCAAGATGAAGAAACCATGGGATATGGACATGTGGATTGATATTAACATTATAAGATATGAAATCTTAAATGTTATCTTTGATTTCAGTAGCATAATAAATATGATTCCTAGATCCACATGGGAAGCTATTGGATGACCATCCCTCAGATACAACCCAATAACTTTGAGCTTGGATGACTATGGTAAATTTGAGCCTATTATCTAATTAGAGGATATTGAGATCAATTTCATAGATTTATCTATATGAGGAGACTTTGAGTTCATAAAC
This sequence comes from Torreya grandis, assembly GCA_037957365.1. Lineage (NCBI taxonomy): Eukaryota > Viridiplantae > Streptophyta > Pinopsida > Cupressales > Taxaceae > Torreya > Torreya grandis. The sequence continues at coordinate 306,264 of JARHVA010008604.1, read as the reverse complement.
ATGAAGATTTTAGCAATGCACTACCCTACCTTGAAAGGAAATAAATGGGTGTATGATGGTTGGATGACTATCAATATAGTACTCAACCAGCTTGAGGCACATCAATGTGATAAGGTTATGGTCATTCCCCTCAATAGAGTGCACAAACTATATATAATTCTTTCTAAACTAGACTCTCCACATGTTCCACAAGAAACTAGTTGGATGAAGGTCAATATAGAGGAGAATCACAATGATCTTTGTGCAACACAATGCAAGTTCTTATACCAACAAGACAAACTCTAAGTGTAGTCAATATTTACCCAGTAATTAAACATATTATAAAAATGAAGACTAAAAATAGAAGCTATGTAGTCGACTGTAAATTAGGTCATCAATGAAGACTATGCCTCCATGTCTCTAAAATCACCCACTCGCTCAGAAGTTGATTTCCTATACCAAGCCAATGATCACATGCAAGATTACATAAAACTAGCAAGAAAAGGCATACTGTCATGGGAAGTAACTTCTTCTATCAGTGGTGATTAAGAAATTCATCTCCTTAACTGGGCCCATAAGGACCATGAACTTAGGCCTATGTGGATGGTCTTTGTGCATGAATGTCAACTACCTGTATATTATGCAATAGAGGGCATCAATGATTTTAATTTTCAACTTCAAGTCCATATTTTGAATATCAATCAGTGGGTTAGTGAACTAAACTATCCTTTGAAAGGAGTTGTTATAACTTGGTGGGAAACTCATCAGGATAATTAGCTGGAGTGGGATGATACTTGTGAATTCATGATTAGTAAATTTTAAATCCCACAATTCATCCACACTAACTAAATATTTTTTCAAGAAAGAGAGTACCCTAAGATTCATTTATATAAATATGTTGAAGTGTGTAATGCAAAACATTTGACACCTAAGTATTAGGTTCATATTTTTCACTATACACTGACTCCACTACCTATAGCATGGTACATGCACTAGGAGCATAGGAGAGAAACTAGACATTGGGCACAAGTTTAGAGTGAATTCATACGATTTTTTTTTTTTTGAAGATGAAAATTCATTAGTCCATGATGAAGACTCTGATTCTGATGTAGATTTAGATTTGAATGATTTATTTGGACCTAAACATCCTATATAACCAGTCAAGGACATTGGTGCACTGCTAAATAAAGAAGATTAGTTGTGTAACATCTAGATCTTAGAGAATGAAGGGAAAATTAAGATCCAAAAATTAGTGGATGAATAAAAATGAAATATATATATCAGTAGCCTCTCAAGAAACATGTTTTTAACATCAAAATAGAAGAGGTCCCAAAACTAGCAAGTGTAGGTGACTATTGGATAAAGATCGAGATTTTAGAAGCCCTACAACTTCTGAGGGACTACCAAGTTGTATTCCACACTAAGTTATCATAGGTTCATGGATTAGACCCATATTTTAGTGAGAATCACATTGAATTCAAAGAGTCAACACATCCAATCAAGAAGTGACCATATAAACTCAACCCCAATATGAAACTAAAATTAAAAGTAGAACTGGATAAGATGTAGGATGTAGGGATAATCTATCTAGTAGAAAAATATACCTAGGTAAGCCCAATGTTAGTATATCTAAAGAAAATAATATAAATTTGAGTATGTGGAGACTACCACATTCTTAATGATACCTACATAAATGATCCATTTCCTATACCATTTATAGATGAATTTCTAGAGTCTATCATAGGTCATAAAGTATATTCACTTATAGATGGGTTCAATGGATACCATCAGATTCTAATTGTAGAGGAGGATAGAGCCAAAATGACTTTTAAAATAGAGTGGGGTTATTTTACATATAAAGTCATGTTGTTTGGTCTGAAAAATGCACCCATAGTATTCTCATGCATAGTAGTCACAACATTCATAGATTTCATCCATGATTTGTTGGAATTTTATTTAGATGATTGGGCAGTCTTCTCCTTGTTTAAAAATCTTTTTTCCAAGTTTTTTTCTATGTTAGAATGATGTTGAGCTTTTCACATCACTTTACATTTAAAGAAATGTCTATTATTTACATCTTTTGGTGTTTTACTTAGACATGTTATTTGTAGTGATGGTATTTTTGTGGATCAAGATAAAATTGTAGTAATCCTGAGTATGCCACCACCTTTTAGTTCCACTAAAGTGTGTTCCTTTATTGAACATACATGATACTACCAAAATTTTATCAAAGGCTATACAGTGATATCATCTCCACTAGAAAATTTACTATGCAAGAATGCTAAGTTTGTATGGATATCTAAATGCCAAGAATCTTTCATTGAGATCAAATAACAACTAGTCATTACACCTATAGTTTTTTTCCTAGATTGGACTAAGTGATTTCATGTACATGTAGAAACTTCCCTAAGTTAGTGTAGTACTTGCGTAGCCCAGAGATGGTGTGCTTGATCATCCCATCGACTTTGCTAGCCAAAAATTATATGATGTAGAGAAAAATTATACAACCATGGAATGGAAAGAATTGACCATTGTGTTCACACTACAAAAAATCTAACTCTATATTTTGGAAACACCATTCAAATTTTTCACAGACCATTAAACTCTATGTTATTTGGTTAACAAACCAATGCTAGGAGGATGAATATCTCACTGGCCATTATTGTTTCAAGAATTTCAATTTTGAATAAATATAAAACTAGGTAGAAAAATGTGGGACCTGACTACCTCAATCAAATTTTGAATGTTGAATATCTAGAATAACTACAAAAAGAATCACCTGATGCGTACCTCTTCCATGTCACTATGATTCTTGAAAATTTTGAATCTATTACCAACTTCCTCGAGAAAGGAATGTTCCCTATGCACTTTAAGGAATAGGACAAAAAGTAGTTTATGACCATAGCACTACCATACACTATCATTAAATGATTTTTATATCACTTAGGAAAGGATGAAGTCTTACATAGGGTTGTCCTTGAACATGAATGACATCAACTCTTAGAAAAAGATCATCAAGGTGTTGTAGGAGGACATTTTTTAGGAGAGGCTATTGATAGAAAGATTATAAAGAGTATATTATGGTGTCCAAATTTATTTTTGGATGCACATAGAGTTACATAGAATTGTGATGTCTTCTAATGTATGGGAAAACCGCTATAAAAAGACAAGATGCCATTACAATCCCTTTTACTAGAGCAAATATTTGAATAGTAGGGTATTGACTTTGTAGGACCAATCAACCCTCCAAGAAATCATAGCAAGGATAGGTATATCATTACTACAATAGACTATTTCACTAAATAGGTTGAATTTGTTTCCACACCTAGCTACAATATGAAGGATGTAGCAAAGTTTTTGTATGAAAGCATCATTACCAGGTTTAGATATCTCATCAAGCTAGTCAGTAATAGAGGAACACACTTCTTAAATAATAATATCAAATATTTGATGGAAGATTTCATGATTTCAAATCATAAAAGCACTACCTATCATTCCTAGGTGAATGGCCAAGTTGAAGCTTCAAATAAGGTACTAGGAAAATGCTCACAAAAATTTGTAATGTCAAGTGAGATGACTGGGAAGATTGCATTCCTATGATCTTATGGGCATATTGCATAAATTATAAAAGAGATATAAGATTTACACCATTTTAATTTATGTATGGTGAGGAAGCAGTCATGCTAATGGAATATTTAGTGCCTAGCCTATGCATCTCTATGGTCATGCATTTAGGAGATCAAGAATGTCTTACCAATTAACTCTTAGAATTGAATAGAATGGATGAGTTCAGAAGAAGAGTAGTATGGATGTAGGAAGTAAATAAGAAAATTCAAAAATCATGGCATGATAAGAACCTATGGCATAATTAAATCCATAAGGAGTAGCCAGTTTTGTTGTATGATAGTTGGTTCAAAGCATTCCTAGGCAAATTACAAATAATATGGAAAGGGCATTACATTATTCATGACTTAATGTAGTACATAATGGTATTTTTAAGGGACATATAAGTAACTATATTTCTAGGGTGAGTAAATGGTTGTAGGCTTAATCCCTACCACCAATAGTCTATTTGATCTCATTCTACAAGCTGAGTGGGTGCTAAGTACCACCTTATAGATTAGTATTTTTTTTATTTGTAAGTTTTTTATGTGTGTTTTAATTATTTATTTGTAGATTATCTTAGTAATTAAAATGGTGAAATGCATATACCAATCATTGAGTGCACCACAACTAGGTCAAGTTGGTTAACATAGTTTATTATACCTTATTTTTATATTGCTAATTTTCTTCCCAGAATTCAATTAGATCGACCTCACCGACTCCATAGGACTTGGCTAACCTAGTAAAATTTCATCTATTAGAGTATGTATTTCTCATATTTGGTAGTATATTATCTATTTATTTTTTCCTTTGTGAGGATTTATCCCACATTACTTAGTTATTCTAGTTATTTGTTTTTCCTTACCTATTTATGCAAGGGATTCCTATTATACTGGCATCTCATTTTTAATAACTTTTAACTTACATTATTTTGCATCTCATTTGTCTATAGAATCTTTGGGTGATGTTTTTATTTTTAAAACTTCAAAATCTTGGGATATAATGCCTTTACCATTCCTAATACCTACTATGATCCAATCTCTAAGAAAATGTGTAGTCATTTCTAACTCAATTTTTTTGGATTCCTGTAGCTTTCCTCCCTAGCGTCTCAAGGCTACACCTTATTAGTTGAGTTCAAACATTTCTTTTTTTGCCTTATTTGGTAAAAATTTAGAGTTATGTGGGAGATATGGATTTTTTTAGAGCACCTATCTTAGATTAAAACATCTTCACTAGTTGTAATCCACTCCTTTCTTTCCTCTTTAACAATTGTACATTCCATTCTTTTCATTTACAAAGCTATATTTTTTTTTAAAAAAGGAAGACAAATTCCCTTATATGTACATCAAAGTAACCAACAAATATTTTCATCTTGGTTGACTATTCTAAGTCTATGGCTCAACTTTTATTCCAAAGAGTGGTTAGATTCCTACTTTATTTTTCATTTTGGTCACTAAAATTAGTTTGTAGTGTCTTTTTTAATGTTTTTGACACATTTTATGGGAATCTGTAAAGCCTCTAACTTTTGAAATGTAACTTGAATTTGAGTTCTATTTTTTTGAAAGTGTATGGTTTTTAATTATCTATCCATTAGTGTTATTACTTTATAAAAATGCACTAGTTTTATAAATTACCAAAATTAGGGGGGTCCTTAATACAACCTTTTGGGGGGTTGTCTTGATGCTGATTTGTGCACCCCTTTACATTCTTTTTGATCTTTCATGATTCCCTAGAATGATTTATACTTATAGTATAGACCATTGTTAGCCTTATACTACACATAATTACCATACATGGAAATGTAGGATGGAAATAATAATAAAATGCAAAGGATTATGGTCCCTAATAAATGAAAATCAACCATAATTTACATGAGAGTTTGAAAATTTTCAGCACCGATGTAAGTTTGAATAATGTATGGGTTTAATAGGGAATTATGTGAGTGATAGGTTTTGGTTTCATTTGGATGAGTGTGATACACCATTCATAAAATAAGCTAAGCTAAAGGGTTTATTTGGGAAATTAGATCACTTGAGATCCATGAAACTTGAAGTACAACTCACTTCACTTAATCTGGATGACTTTGAATTTATTATAGACTACCTCACTAAGTTTAATAATTTGTTGATACATTTTAAGGGGAGTGGATGAGATAATAAATATGAAGAGTGTGTGTACTTTATTTTTTCCAAGTTAAGTGGTCCATTATAAATATTTACTTCTACCTTTTTCTCTAGCATGGATGTCTTAGGTGCCACACTTAAAATGCCAAATTTAGAGTTTTTTTATAAGATACTTACTAGGGAGGAATCCAAATTATCTCACATTGAGTCTTCCACCTCTCAAAAACTATTAGTAGCATCCCAATCTAAAAATAAAGAAAAAATAAAGAGTAATTAGAAAAACAATCCTCCTTCATCTAAAAATGCACCTAAGCCCAACACCAACACATCTAAACCTAAATCATCTTCCAAATCTAAGAATAAGCCTAACCTATCATGCTCCTATTGTGGGGGGACTAGTCATAAAGAGTCCAAGTATTTCAAGAGATTACAATCCCTAGAGGATTACATCAATAAACACAATATTTATATATCCACTCCTCCATCTCATGAGCATGGGAAATCACTTAATGTTGTTACGAGATCATAGTCACCTATTTTAGATATTTGGGCTCTAGATTTTAGTGCTTCACACCACATGACTTCTTCTAAGGAGTCATCTATCTCTCTTAGTTTAAGCTTTACTTCCAATAATAAGATTGGATATTATTAATTTATTTATATTAAGAGGAAGGGTGACATGCATCAAGATGGTGGTTGTATCAATTATGCATTACATGCTCCAAACATCACCATCAACATGCTTTCATTTTATTAGATTTGTCATTCTGACCAGGGCATGACAATGACTTTCACACCATAAGGTGATAAAGTTTGAGATTTTTTTAGAGCCACATACACTTATTACATAAGGTGTTATTGATCATAGTTTTCAACTCTATTATTTTTAGAGTTTTGATGATACTCCTACTTTAGTAATGTGTTTGATTTCTCATGCAGATTCTAAAAGTAGGATTTAGCATGATAGATTTGGACACCTTAATTACATATATTTGGAGTTGAGCACTCATAGAATGGTAGAGGGTCTTCTTATAGTTTCATGTCTTGATGGATTTTTCCCTCATTTTGAATTAGGAAAACAACATCAAGATCCATTTCCTAAGGGTATTTCCATGAGATCTTCTTCACCACTTGAGCTTGTGAATAGTGATTTAATGGTCCTTCCTACTCCTTATTTCAAAGGAGCTAAGTATGCACTTACTTTTATTGATAATTTATTAAGGCATACTTGGGTTTATTTTCTTAATTACAATATTGATTTATTTAATCACTTCAAAAAAATTAAGGATTTAGTCATGAAACAATATCTAGTTGCATCAAAAAGCTTCGTATAGATAATAGGGTTGAGTACTTTAGTCAAGAGTTCTTTAATTTTTTGGTAGCTCATGGTATTATTCATTTTCATTCTATTGCACATATTCCATATCAAAATGGATTATTAGAATGGAAGAATCAAACTTTGATGGAGATGGTTAACTACATGATGCATTCATAGGATTTACCTCATATTTATTAGGGAGAGGTAATTAATTGTGTGAACTACATTCAAAACTAAACACCACATAGAGCACTTAATAATTTTACTCCAGAGGAGGATTCATATAGAACCAAGCCTAATGTCTCATTTTTTTGAGTCTTTAGGAGCCTTTATTATGTGTTTATAAAAAATAAGAAAAGGAAATCATTGGATAAGAAGAGAAAACCTTTGATTTTTTTAGGGTATTGTGAGGTCATGAAAGATTATCATATTTTAGATCCTAATACTCATGATGTTTATTTCTGAACACATGTACAATTTGATGAGAATTTCACAAATCATGATTTCTCATCTTTTTCCATGCCTTATACTTCTTATTTTGATTATTCATCACCTCTTCTTGAGGATTCATTCTTTGAGGAGCCAGTTCAAGATATTCCTAAGGAGATTATAGAGGTTGGGGATCCTACTCATAATAATCTTGCCACTATGACTAGGTGGGATTGTACTATAGTTTTTGAGGAAACACCTTGCATACTGGATCTTCCACCCACTTGACATCACCATGCACATTCTATAAGTATTTTAATTTTGTGTTAAAAAATATCTAAGGATCCATAGTTTTTTTCACGTGCTCATGGGATACAAGAGTGGGATAATGTGATGACAGATGAGTATTCTTCTTTGATGAAGAATCATACTTGATATTTGGTCACTCTTCCTAAAGAAAAGATTTTTTTTAGGTGAAAATGGATTTACCGCACCAAGTATGTAGTTTATGGGTCCATTGATAAGTATAAGGCACATCTTATAACAAATGGGTTCTCACATGTCAAAGGTATTAATTACTTTGAGACATTTTTGTTCATTACTAAGATGGATTCTATTTGCCTTGTACTTTATCTTATTACATCACAAGGCTGTCCAATTTATCAAATGGATGTTAAGAGTGCCTTATTACATAGAGACTTACATGATAAAATATATATGGAGTAGCCTATTATGTTTGTTCATGATTATTCTCTTACTTATTTACTTAGGAGGTCTCTTTATGGTCTCAAATAATCCCCTCAAGCTTGGTATGAGAAGATGGATTCATTTATTCTTTTTACTATCTTTTTTCATTGCCACTATGATCCATAGTGTATATTTAGTGTATTGGAGAGGAAATTTTTATAATGATCTTGTATGTAGATGATACACTTCTCACATGCATCTCCTCTTCTTAGATTTAGGCTATTTAGTAGGCACTTTTAGCATAGTTCAACATGATAGATCATGGTCTTTTATACTTCTTCCTTGGTTTAGAGATTTCAAAATTAGATTCAGGGATTTATTTGAGTTATCAAAAATACAACCTTGATATTATTCAATAATTTGGCATGGTTTATTACAATCCAAGTCCTCCTTTTTTAGTCTAGAGTGACTCTCTCTGGCACTTGTACTACTCCACTTTATGATCCTACATTGTATAGGAATATGGTTGGGAGTATTATGTATTTGACCCTTACTCACCCTAATATTTCATTTGTATTTGGGCTTGTATCTAGGTTAGCACGTGATCCTCATGATAGTCATTTACAAAATCCCAATAGGATTTTGTGATATCTATTTTGCACTACTCATTTTGGATTACACTAAACCAGGTATTCTAATCAACTGGTTGGGTATAGTGATTTAGATTGGATAGGTTCTCTTGATGATAGGTATTCCACTTTTGGATACATATTTTATCTTATTTATTCATATATTACTTGGTTGTGTAATAATAAGTAGGCTATTACACTTTCATCTATAAAAGCTAAGTATAGGGCATCAGTTATAGAGTCAGTACATTATTTATCTTCATCAATTATTGATAGATTTTGGCTTCACATAGGATTCATGTACTATATTTTAGTTTTAAAAATAGAGTGTCATTCACATATCTTAAACCTAATTGAGCACTATTAGACCAAGCACATTGAGGTACATATGCACTTCATTAATTAGTACATTTATGATGGAGTCCTTAGTTTGGAGTACATTCCAACTTAGTAGTCAGTTGTAGACATCTTCATGAAACCTTTTGCATCACCTCATTTCCTTAAGTTACATGTAATGCTTAGGGATTTTTAATTTGTATTTGGGGGGTGTTAGTGATGACATATTCCTTTTACATTTCTTGGATACATATTGTACATTATTATCTTATCAATCCTAGTTATTGGGACTCATACTGTGGATCTGCCACTATTTATTTTTTGTCTATTGTTAGCCCATAGTTTCACTTGAGGTGAGGTGTTAGAGTATTTATTTCTCATGTTTGTTAGTCTATTAGATATATATTTCATCCTTTGTGATTATTTATCACACATTTCTTCTTTGGATAGATCTTTATTTTGCCTTGCCTACTTATGCAATGACTTCCTATAGTACTAGCATCTCATTCTAAATAACATTTGACTTGCCTTATTTTGCATCTCATTTATCTAAATCTTATTCATATGATGTTTTTATTTTTAACACTTTATAATATTAGGTTATAATTCCTTGACCATTATTTACATCATCTTATTATTTTTCTTCCCAAAAATCAACTAGATTGACATGGTTGACTTTGTATGGTTTGACTGACATAGTTTATTAGGTGTCCAACCTAGTTTTTTTACTTATGTTTTTAGACACATTTCATTAGGTGGAAAACTTAGCTCAGTATGTGGTTGACTTAGTTTAGTAGGTGGTTGATGTAGTTTAGTAGGTGAATGACCTAGTTTATTTTGTCTCTATTTTTTGATAGTCTAGTAGGTGGTTGATCTAGTTTAGTAGGTGGCTGACCTAGTTCAATAAACTAATAAATTCATAATTATTTCTTATTTTCAACTTCTAATTATTAAAAACACTATATAATCAATTATTTAGATCAAATCCTCATTTATATTACCAGTTAAAATGACAAATATCTTCCTTCATGTCCTCTTAATACCAAACCAATTAATTCATCATGCAACCTAACTTTTGCATCCACAAAGAAAAAACAATTGAATATAGTTTAGGTTACTCACCCTAATCCTCCACCCAATAATCCATCCCTTATTACCAATATAGGGAATGTTCCTCCTACCAGCACTAACATTCCAACTCCTACCACTATTAATCATACTCCACTCATTGATACAACTCAAATTATTCAACAAATGAATGTTATGCAAAAAAATAGCAATTTTAAAATGATAAAAAATTCAATATCATATGTTACAAATGACTAGTCAACCACCTCAAGTCATCATGACTCAACCAAACCAAAATTTTATCCCTCCTCCTCTTAGAGATGGTAATGGGAATCTCATCCCTCAACTTCCTCTATAGAAAAAAATTCTTCAATATCTTCAAAGTGATGATTTATCTCCATTCATTGTATCTATATATATTGAAATTATTTCTCCAACTATTACATATGATGGAACTAAGGACCCCACTATCTTTATGAAATATTTTGGTAATCTCTATAAGGAATGGGTCCAAACTAACACCTTTTCTACCATCAAACTCCTATCTAAAATCTTTTTTGGTGATGCACTTGAATGGTATAATCAAATTCATATGTATTACATTAAATAATTAAAATATTTAGTTAATTCTCTAGTGAAGTAATTCCAACATAATGACTTTCTAGAAAATTACCTTAGCCAGTTCATCAATGCCAAGTAACTTCCTAATGAATCTGGTCACACTTTCATCAAACATGGAAGTATCTATCCCATAAAGTGGACCATAACATTAATTATGATACTATTTTAGAACTATTTTTTAACTCTCTTATATCTCCTCTTCAATACAAAGTTTGGATTTTTTCCCATAAAACTTTTGAAGAAGCCTTAACCAAGAAATAAGGCAAGACTTCCTTATGAGTCAATTTAAATCACCTCAAGTAAATACTAATGCACATTTCCAATAATGTTATCATAACATTAATTAACCTTATCCTCCAAAAAATTAAAATATATAATCCAATTCAACCAATTTTAACCCAACCCACCCTCCCTTAAGTCTATAAAAACTTAACAAGAAATTGCCACTCTCTAAATCGATGAGCTTTGATCCTTCCAAAATTCCTCCAAAATGGTACAACACTGATAAGTTTTGTTGGTGGCATGCTAGGATAGGTAATTATCATGAGAATTTTTATGATCTTCACTTTTTTTTTCCACATTTAAATATAGACACTCTTACACAATAGTATTATCAAGACCATCTTCAGGCTTCACAAGCTGCATATAAAGAATCATGATCATATCAATATCACTTACCTAATAATCAATAATAATTACCCCATACCTCCACTCATCCACTAATTTTTTAAAAATGACACTTTATCCTTATTATTACACCAATAAGTAAAATATAACTAACATGAACAACTTCAAATGGGTTGTGGCATCTATCACACCTCAACCTCTTAGGTTACACCAACCCAAGGAGCACCTAGTTCATATGACTACTCAAAATCACATCATAAATGGTACTAATTTATCTTATAAACCTCTTAAAACCTTTCCTACATGTCTTATGTCAATTTTAACATCCTAAAAATCCCATATATCAACACATTTACCTATCTCAAACTACATCAAAAATCCCAATGTAGTTCATTCTAATTTCTCTAATTTAACTCATTCCATATCACATGATGGGGCATATTTAGATACACATACATATGTAACTTTATAATTGAGGGCATATTTTTATGCCTATACCTACATCCACTTACCCTTTGGGTCATCCTATGATGCCTAATCTTATTATACATTGCAAAATAACAAACAAATTCAACTTCAAGAAGCCTTCTGAGACACATAGGCTTGTATTTCACATGCTCATCTTGATATATATGTTAGCATATATTTTTATCATTATTTTTGTCTCATGTTTATTTATTTTTATGAATTTAATTTTCATTTATTTTAATTTTACTAGAACCATTATTTCCTCTTTGGTTTTATGTCATTTCACTTTCGGCATTTGCTTCCATTTTGGTTCTTAGATATCTATTTCAGTATTATCATTTATTATATTTTTTTGTCATTATTTTCCTTCAAATATTTATTATTATTTTAGCCTTGTTTAACTTCCCCATTTCTTGGGATGATCATTTACCTTCCCCCTCTTTTGGGATGACTACTACTTTTATTGGTGCTTGGGTTATATCTTTTGTAAGTTAGTATGGTTTCCTAATGACATGACTATAATATCATAACTTCATCCCTTTTAGAATAATATTTTACCTCATTATTATAATATACAAGAATATTCATCATTTTATCACTTATTACATGCATGGATATCCATATTTATATTATTTACTCTGATTTGAGGCACACATAGGTAAATTTTGAGATTGCACACTTACTTGTGGGCAAGTTAGTAGTTTTTAGACAACTTGATCTTTAGGTCCTTATCTCTAGTGACCAATTGTAAGATCTATCATGTTTGTCACCTATTTCCATCATCATTGGTTCTCTAAATCCATATGGAGGAGGAATAAAAAAATATAAAAGATTTAAAATCTAAATCATAAAAGAAACAAAAGGAAATTATTAAAAGGAAAACATAATCTTAAAAGTCATATCACACCAAAATACATGATCTATATTTGACACATCTCCTATATTAGTTGAATCTCAAAATACACAACTAGCCTCATGATAGATCCAAGGTCTATTAGGGTGTGGTAGGCTAGTAGAATGGGGTAGGAGGTCTCATTACAAAATTTATTATATAATTCCACCTACTTTCTCATGCAAGTATCCAATCTTTGTAGTAAATTGATAATTCTATAAGGGGTCTTAAATAATGGGGAACATATTTTTGGAAGTTAGGTCTATTTTTATTTTCATACATATAGCCTTCATAAAATGATTTATGTACTTCATTTATTATCCTAAACTTTGTGTTCATTAGTCAAAGTGTCATAAGTCCTTGATATTGATAGTTTATATCCTTACTCACTTATCTAGTGTGTAACATTATGCTAAGGACGTTCACATAACCCATGTGATGCCTCACATTCCCTTACATCATATTTTCTTGATATTCCCATTGATGGGTATTGCTTTTAGTTGATCACATCTACCTACTTAAATATATTGGTTCATAATTTATGAGTTGCATTATAATACCTTGAATAGGACCATGTTTTCCTCAAAAACATCCTTTCACATTTTTCACACCACACCATCTCATTTTAATACTATTCATGTCATTAGATGGTTGTATTTTCTTACATCAAATATTTGAAAAAAAAACCCTAAGTTTGAGTTGCACTCCTTTAGATCTTTTGATTTTCATCTATCCATCATGTTCTTATTTGACCTATATTGAATTCACTTATCTTACATAAGACATTTTACATGCTTTCATGTTTTTATTTACATATGTTTAGTCATATAAAAAAATTCTTGCGTGCAATGAGTGTTACTTAAGACCACCCTACTCCTAGATTAGGCCTAGACCTATCTTAGGACATATTTTGATCCTTATCTAAATTTTAATTGGGTTTAACCCATCCCTAAACATTCTAAAATTAGTCCTAGACCTTATCCTAAGCATATAGTCTCCTTGTGTCCTGGGTTCTAACACTTGAACACTAGTGTGCCCCTTTGGACACTAGCACACTGCACTAGTGACCAAGGGACCATACTAGTGTCCCTTATTTTTAATCCCAACTAACATATTTAAAATTTTTAAGGTATCCTAGGTTTGACTTAGACTCAAATCACATACAAAAAATCACTAAATCAGTATATACATCACTTTTATCCCTTTACCCACTAGATATAAATTAGATGTAAATACTCATGAACAAACTCACAAATAGTCATGTAAATCAAGGTCACTAATCCCTATTCTATCTTACTTATACATATATCCATGTACAACACTCCTAAGCATAGATTACTTAGATTTCTAATCTCAAGCACACTCAAAAAAACATAATCCAACACTCATACTAGCATTCACTTGCACTTGCACTAAGCACTTAAGCATGATAACTACATTGGGCTTGATCCCTTCTCGAGGTATTGGTATGTAAGAAACTCTCAACATAATAGGGTTTGAGATAATGTCTATCATATCCATTTAACATTAAATTTTTGTTACTTGTGCTACTCAAAACCATAACAACATGGATATCTAGGGTTTTACTCCTGAATTGGTCAAAAATAAGTGATAAGTAGTGAATTAGGGTTCATCCACATAGACACAAGCATCTCAAACTCAGGTGAGGTTATTCCTAGAAATTCACATAGTTTTTAGCAATAGGACATTGTTGTGCCCTTGAGGACAATAGTGTGGTGTATTACTATCTAAAAGACCACACTACTATCAGGGAGGATTTCTAAGTCTAGATTCTAGTTTATAATACCATGATTAACTTATGTACTAATTTTTAGTCTCCAATTCTTTCATCTTAGTAAATTCATAGCTAATTAAATTCTTGTATAATTCATTGATATTTTTAGAATAATTATATTAGGTTAATTATTGTACAAATTAGTGGTTACATTTATTTCATATTCATTTCCTAATTTAATATTCCATCCCTTTAACAACCTAGGGTTTAAATACCCTAAATCCATTAAAATTTAAATTATTTATTGATTTTACTTACTTTAAACATATTTATTAAAACCCTATTGTACCATTAGGGTATCCCATCTTACTTTTAAAAATTGCTTAATTTTTCAGTTTGTAGCCTTTCACCATGATTATCATGATGGATGCCATTTTTTACTTTTTGGTACAAGGTCATGTGGTTTGTATTGCATGTCTGTTACCCACCATTTATATAATTATGTACATGTATGTCACCCTTCTCATGGATTATGTTATAACTTATCTTATTTCACACATTGGTCCACCTTATCTTAAGCCCCCTTCTATGGAGAGCATTGTTGTATGGCCAATTTTTATTTACCTCCAGTTATTACTTGAGGGTAGAGAGCTCATATGTCTCCTTTTGTTTGTCCCCCACCTATACCTATTGACTATCTTCACTCACATCCTACCTCTACTACTCACCCTTGGAAAATGATAGATCATGCAATTCAATTTGTCACTAGAAAAAATTAGATGTATCGTCAACCTATATGAGAACAGTGTAACCCCATGCTCCCTCCTCATCCCCAACATAATACAATAGGCCCTAAAAATCAAAACATATCATATTATATTATGGTTTAGTTTATAAATACACTAGCTAAGATTTCTATATTAGAATTACTCAAAATAATAATTATTTTGAAAGATATTTTTTTACAAATACTTAATCATACATCTTTGCCTCATGACACAGATCCAACTTATTTTTCATATACCATGAACACTATCAAGGACATGAAAGATGTTATATATTTTTCCAATGAGTATTTTCCCTCATAGTTAGTTATTGATTAGAATCTACCACTCTTCATTCAAGCACAAATCAAATTCATTTCTATTAAATGAGTTTTAGTTGACAATGGTTCAAGACTTAGATATACAACCTCACATTTATATAAAATATGGGGGTTAATATAGCATCCATTTAGAAGAGATATAATAACATTATAAGTTTTGATGGAATTCCTTGATATTTATTGAGTAATATTACATTGGATATCATGGTTGGTCCAAAAACCCTATCTACACATTTTTAGGTGATGCCTAACCATTTTTAATACAATTTATTACTTTGGAGACCTTGGATACATGCCATGGATATTGTGAAATCTACCTTCCACATAAGTGTCAAGATTTTACATGACTGATATTTATACACTTATCTGACTAATAACCAACCTATCATATATTTTAGAGTTATTAAGCCTACTTCCTCAAGTACATCTCGAGATGGGACATCTCATATTTACAGAGTCCCCACCTCACATGATTTTGATATAAATTTTGCATATATATGAGGTTGAGAAATCTAGCATCACTATTTTTAAACCAATTATAAATCTTCATATAAAACCATTATCTTCACTCATGATGGAGACTAACACTCCTCCTACATAATTTCCCCCACCTATGGTAGATGATGAGATCCTCAAAACATACTTACCCTTACTTATTAACTCCAAGGAAGTATATATCTAAAACTCTAATATAGATTCCCAAACTACCATAGAGGATGATACAACACCCATTGACATTGATTATTATTTATGTGCATTGAGATTCATGCCAATAAGCCCCAGAGAGTATAGAGATGATTATAAGGAACTTATGCCTTTAGATGCATAGGCATCACCATAAATTCATAGTTCCATAGATATAGGCTTAGACACTCATTTATAGTTAGAGGTAAACTCTTCCATGAATTTAGTACATATAGTTACATCTATGTAAATTGACCCAATTATCCACATTCAATTAGGTATTACACATGATAGACCACAATAGATGTTACAAATATTATTTGATAGAGGATTGATGAAATTACCCATAGTTATCCATAGATCCATTAGCATATTATTATGGTAATATGATATAACATTCTTCTATTTTCATAGGATTACTAGCTTTGATATAGATACATGCTCAAAATTACAACAAAAATTGAATAAGTTCAAGTTTCAAGGCACTATCCAGATTGCATAGCCTATGCCTCCACTAGTATAAGCACCATGATGGATTTTTTTCCAACAAAGACTCTTGAGGAATAATCCATTGACTATCTAAGTTTTTATCAAGGAAAAATACATCCCTAACATTTTTTTTGATGAAGATTTTGATCTTAATACTTGTAGTTTGTAATTTTTACAACACATAATACATTAGAAGATTCAACTACAACATGCTAAACATTTTCAAGATTCTTTGGGAAATATCACACTACCAGTTACATGTAGCCCTAAGGTGGTCAACACACTTATTTTTTTCATGAACATGGGCACTCACATACATGGTATACTTAATGGTACATGGTTATAGGAAATGGATACCATAGTTGATCAAACAAATAGATGTTTGACATTCAGTTATGAGAAACACATAGTTTGCATTATATATTTTGGCATAGTTGAGAACCATAGGTTTCACATAGATACCCCATGGTTCAATGTGGTCTACCCTAGGACTGTATAGGAGGCTTCTTACATAGTAGAGAAACATGCCATTTGAATTCATATAACCTAGACTAACACCAAGGATAAGGCTATATTTTTATTAATAACATGGTATGATTATCAAAATGATGGTGAATTATTTGAGTTTAGTCAGATTTATTATCTAACTTTGGATTATATCCCACCATATCCACCATTTTATTGTCCACATACTATGGATGTGATCTTAGGCCTATAAAGGTACTACTTCCCATTTGTACATACTCTTAGTTACTTACACATTAATTATACAAAGTTTATCTTAATTTAACACTTTATATAGTTTCATTTTCATGTTTATTGTACATAGATTATACTCATAAAACAAAAAAATAATATAATATGTTCAAATTACAAAAACATTAAAATATTTCTTACAAAATATAATTTTTATATTTCATGCATTTTAATGTTTACATTCCTTATATTTTCTAGATACTACATATGTTATCTATGCTAGTCTAATCAGTTTTATCATACATACATGCTTCACTTGTTCTTTTTGAGTGTTCATATATTCTTATATGACTCAGGACCTCTACATAATTTAATATTTTTTACTATCTACCCATTGGGGGAACATACATAACTTCAAAATTGATATAATTGCCCATTGGGGGAATCATACTACATAGATTCTACTTTTTTAGGTTAAATATTTCTATACTTTATATCATAGATTTAACATTGATTATATATTTATATTAATCATCCTATACCAAGTAATACTACTATAGATTTAGTTATGTACATATTTTCTCTTATATATATTTGTACCACATGTTCTTGTATACTTTCATTTATAGATTTCCTAGTTTAGATTTGAGTGTGTCTCTTTACTTCTACATTTATTAGATTGAATTTAAATATTCCATTATTCTATAGATCTATGTCATTTCCCTTCATTGTATTATGATTTGGACATGTACCCATGTCCTTGTGTGTGCTTTCTTGATTGTGTATGTGGACATTTGAATATGTCCTTCCATGTGGCTCAAAGTTAACCTTTCTTATTATTTATGTATGTGTACATTTAAACATGTCCTTATATGTATTTATTTCTCAAATTTAGTTACATGTTCCCGTGTCCCTTGTATTGTGTCCCCTTGGCCTAATTTTCATGTCTCATGTGTGTTGTATGCATGATTTCATGTTTGTATCATGGCTATGACACTTGTCTCTTGCTTGTTACACTTAAATTTAGTTTAAAATGCCACGAGGAACCTCATGCATATCCCCCTTTCTCCTTGGGTGCCATAATGGACATCATGCCCCATCCCACTAGGTAGTTACTCTGATTATATCTAGATTTGATGTTCATATGCATGCTTACATTATTACATTTATCTTGGCAACCATGTGAATGCTAAATCTAACATACATTTCACATTAACAATATATGCTCAAATTATCTTGCATTATAATGTCATGTATACACATTATATTGGTTTATCACATAGATATCATATATTCTCAAGCTAACATACAAGTTTCATAACTTTTATGTTGAGGATAGTTATTTCATAGGTTCAATAACTCCCCTCAAAAGAGGGCACATTAATAAGGTTTTATCACAAATATCAGGTCATTTAGATATAATTTTTAGGACATAGACACAAAATACAAAGCTTATAGTCAATAAAACATAATGGAAAATAGTTATACACATATTAGTTATAGTTTGGCATAGAAATAGTACATAAGGACACTAGTTTTCCCTAGTGGATATTAGAATAGTGCAGTACTATTTAAGGGACCATGTTATTATCCAATAACCACAAAAATAGGAAAATACATATTGGATAGAAAGGTACAATAGTTACAATTCAAGTTTAACAATATCAGTCATAGATTATTAGTTATGCTTAGTTTATTCTTATTTTTTCATAAAATCATGAGTTTTATCAGGATGGGGGCATCATGCATGGCATAATCACTTTCATTTTAGTTTCATATATTATTAGATAAAGATTACTATAACTCAATCTAGAATCCATATGCACAGATATTAGAATTGAGGGCATGAACACAACACATTGTTTCCATTTTTCACTTATGCACTAATTGATCAAATGGAATGGAAAACTCCATGTTGTTAATCCAGACACCATTTTCACAAATTTTGCACTAGGTTAATGCCTTCTCCTTCAATAGAAATTGAAATTACTGATTAGTCTCTGAGCTACATACCTAAGTACCCAAGAGTCCCTTGAGCTATTTTTAATTTTAGAGTTTATAAGTGGACCTAGATCCATCCTACATAGTTTTAGTTACATCACATAACTTCAATTACATTGCATAGTTTTATCTATGTATGCTTACAATACACATAGGTAGGTAATGATGGATTCATATCCTACTTGAATTATTAAGCCACTTACATAAGAGGATTAGACAAGCCTTCAATTTAATCCAAGTTATTCATAGTTCATGATCTACCAAGAAGGTGTGTGAAATGATGGGTTCAAGGCCATATCAAGTTCTTGTGCCACCCACACATGAGTATTGAGAAATCCATTAGCTTATTCTAATTTATTCACCATTTGATCACCAACTACACACACATAATATTTCACTAGGTTCTTGAATTGGTTCACCTACCTAGTGAGGTGTATTCATTCATTTCCTCTCTCTCGTATCTCTTTACTTAGTTTTGTCTTTGCTTTTGATATTTATTAAGTAGGGATTGATTTAGTCATGTTTCATTTTTAAGACATGCAATGGAGCATGTTTCACATACTCAAACCCAAATTCAAGGGCTTATACTCTTAGGTAAGTCTAAGTATGCTTCATTTTCATTTATCTTAGTCATTTAATTTTTCTATATTTTGAAAATAAAGGGGGGAATGCAGCCACATAAAATGTCAATTGAGTGAAATGAGTGTTAATTGAGACCACCCTACCCCTAGCTTAGCCTTAGACCTATCTTAAGACATATTTTGATCTTTATCTATATTTCATGAGGGTCTAACCCATCCTTAAGCATTCTAAAATTAATCCTAGACCTTCCACTAGGCATCCAGGCCGCTAGTGCCTTTATTTCTACCACTTAGACACTAGCGCACACTATGCTAGTAACTAAAGGACTACGCTAGTGACCCTTACCTATTTTTAAGCCTAATGGACATATTCCCAATTCTCAAGCCACCTTAAGGTTGGCTTAGAATCAAATCACATCCTGACAAGCACCACATCAGCATATATACACCACTTTTATCACTTTACCCACTAGATGGAAATCATATGTAAATAGTCATGAATAAACTCACAAATAATTATTCAAATAAAGATCATTAATCCCTATTATATTTTACTTATACATATAGCCATATAAAACACTCCTAATCTTAGATTACTCAAACTTATAGTCTCAAGCACACTCAAAACATTCAAGCTAACACTCATAATAGAATTCACTTACACTTACACCAAGCACTTAGGTGGGAGAACTACATTGGGCTTAATCCCCTCTTAAGGTATTGGCATGTAGGCAACTCTCAACATAGTGGGGTGTTGAGGTCATGTCTAGCCTATCTAGATAATATTAAACTTTGTTACTTGTGCTCTATAAATACCCTAACAACATGGAGATCTTGGGTTTTCCTCTAAAATTAGTCAAAAATAGGTCACATGTAGTGAATCAAGGCTCATCCACATAGACATAGGCATCTCAGACTCGAGTGAGGTTATTCTTAAAATTTCACACATCTTTCAACAAGAGGACATTGTCTTTCCCATAAGGACACTAGCATAGTGTGTTACTATCAAAGGACTACACTATTATTTTGGAGGAGTTTTATGTCCACATTTCAATTTATGACACCGTGATCAACTTTTGTACCAATTTTTAGTATTTAGTTCATTCATATCATTCAATTTATATCTATGTACATACTTATGTAGTTCATTAATATTTTTATAATAATTAGATTAGGTCAATTATTATACAAATTAGTAGTTATATTTATTATATATTCATTCCCTAATTTAATATTCCATCCCTTTAACAACATAAGGTTTACATTCCATAAATCCCTTTAAATTAAAATTAGTATGAATTGACATGATTATCTTAAATTTTGATTTACATTCTCATTTCTAGTCATTTATATTTTATTTATGTTTGATTTGATATGTTTATCTTACATGGGTTTACTTTTCACTTTCTTACGTATCTTTATTAGAGTTTTCTTGCATTAATAGTTCATTTACTTACAATGCTTTACATGCTTCTCAACATGATTTATTATGCTCTACATTATTTTTTGTCATTTGTGTTTTATATGCTTCCCAGCATGATTTAGTCTTCTCTACATTCCCTTTTGTCATTCATGTTTTACATGCTTACCAACATGATTTATTATGCACTACATTCATTTGACATCATTTTTTTATTTACATGCTTGAAATTTTTGGTTCTAACCTAACCTAAATAATCCTAGCTTGCCAATTTTTCTAAGTAATTAAATCAGTTTTGAGAGTTATTCATTTTTACTTTTTTCATCTTATGTATGCATGCATTGCTTCTATTGTTAGTTTTATAACCATAGGGTTTCTCAAATTCATGTATTACAGCCTCCATGATCAAGATTAGGATATTTGAATGCAATAATTTAATGAAAATGTAAATCAAGGTATGTATATGGTATTTTTAATTACTTTCAATTTATTTTAGTAGTAATTTTAGTATTTCAATTTTAGTTATTTCAATTTCTTATGTTTTTATGTTCTTTATCAAAGCACCATCCCATGTGACACTGATGTCATTCGATTGGGGCATATGTGTAGATAAATTTTTTTTAAACTTTATTAATAATTAATGCATTATCTCTTGATGGAACCTATCGAATCTCAATCTCTCTAAATGCACACCTTAAATAGTGTAGTGGGAAAGGGGTTGGTATACTTTTGGTGCTTCTTAAAATTTTCATCCCCTACACCATCACCTAAAACAATTACAATATACTACTATATTATTATCTAAGCATTAAAACCTCACTTATACACTCCAATAATAACTCACCATCTAGAATATCCCTTACCTAAGTAAAACCCCATTTTTATTAATTTTCCTACTATGTTGATTAGGTCAACCCATTTATTGGTTTATCATATTTTATATAACTTTGTTGGCCCAAGCTGAAATAGTTTGAGTCCTAAAAACTCTATCTAACACCTAAAAAAATTGATTGGGTTGACTTCATTGGATAGATTCCCAAGAGGGTTTAGGGTCAATCCATGGTATAAATACCCACTTAATTTAATTTTTAAAGAGAGTATCATTCATTTATGAATCATTACTACTCATAAATATTATTATACAATCAACAAGAGATTTCATTGCTTAGGTTTTTTCCTTGGAGAAGTATAACTTGTCTTGTGGAGGTTGTGGATGTATAGGAAAAATCTGCTATCCTAGATCCAATTTATCCTTGTGATCCTTACAAGCCAAAATAACCTCTTGTAAATCACCATTGTCTAAGGGAGATATTGAGGCATGATCAGTTCACTTCAATAAGGTAAGTATATTCCTATCCCTTCATATTTTGATAAGTAGATGTTGTATAGATAATAGACTGAATTATATCTCTCCTTGATTAGATTATTTTTATGTTATATTAGATATAATTTACTTTACATGTTTATTATCTTCCCCATTTGTGCCATAGGATTTGTCGATCAATAGATTATATTTCATATTCATTTACTAGATTAGCTTGCATGTTTTTTTAGTAGATTAGCTTACTTATTATTATTACAACTGTAAGACCTATCTAGGGTTATCACATAATGGTATTTGACTAGATGCATTGGAAACCTCTCCTTTTCCATTATGTATAAGATATCCCTTAGTGTAGGTTTAGTGGATCCATTATTGGTCATGACCTTGATATAAAATGTTTTTTCTAAGTGGATAGTTAATTGATTACCTTCTTTGAGCTTGGATATTATTGAGTAGGATAAGTTATAGATCTATCTTATTTCATTTACATCCACATATATTTCACACATATTTTAGTGTGATAAGGCATAACCAAGCACATGATCTATTATCTTTTATATTGATGGTTAGATATTTTTTAGGCTAGAAAAGTACCTAGGTAGTCATGGGATTAAATACCCCTCTTTTAACAGTGAAGCTCTCATACATTTTATGTCTATCTACTTATAACTATTCACAACTTTTAGTTATTCATAGTTTATACATATTACTCACAGTATATGCACAAGTTATCATATTTTGAGGTATTACTTTAATCACAAAGTTAATGAACTATAATAGAGTGATTTTATAACAAGTAGATATTTCAGATAATGTGTAAATAAGTTTTAGAAAATAGAGAATGAAAATACTAGAATATATGAGAAGAAAGAAGTTGCACTTCACAATAAGTAGTTTTACATATCTTATTGAATCCATACAATTAAATAAAAATTCAAGAAATGATAATCCTTTCAAAAAATCATTAATAAAGACTATAATTCATATTTATATTTAAAGATAACACAAATTTTACCATTTTAATCTTCACAATGCACCAAATGATCTCCTTAGACATAAAGTTTCATAGAAATCAACTTCATTATTATTCACTTTGAAATAATTTCATACAAAATAAAAACTCAAAAATCTAAAAACAAATTTTTATATTTCTTAAACTATATTGCTTCAATTACAATTGCTTTCTAAAAATTATTATCCTTTGGCATGCAGGCCTTCACTATTACTTATATTAATTCAGATGTCAAAATCAATTAGGAGACAAATCCTTGAATTTCCATGTGTTTTGATAAAAATTTAAAAATGTTGAGTGCCATCCTCCTTAAATTTCTCTTATGTGGCATCCAACAATTGATGACATGTAACACTTTATCGGTTTCACTATTTGGATCAAAAACAATGTCTTAACATGTTGTGCACAGCTTGCTCAAGTAATTTTTTTTTACAAAATAACTTCAATTAATGGTGTTAACCAAGTTACTTGAGTCTTACATCCTACAAAGTAACTTACTTTTACAAGTAACTTCAATGAATTAGATTACTTACAAAGTAATCACTTAAAACAAAATTACTTCAAATACACTATGAAGAAAATAGAAGTTGTCAAGAAGAGAAGCAATAGAAATCATTCTAACTCATGAACCTCTGATATACACTTTTATCTATACTTGATATGTTAAAACATCATGAACTAGATTACTGAGTCATCTGATTTGGCAACTGATTGTCTTTCTATCTCATATCTCAGCAGTTCCCTTTCCAACTTCCTGCAGTAAGCTTTTACCTTCTCAAATATGGGTTTTATCCTCTTGACTTCTTGTTGACTCTTGATTAAATCCTTTATATATTTTTTTTTGAAAGGAGTTAAGGATTTTTCAATTAATTACTTAAACTGAAGATGCAACTATTCAAGCATTCTTGAAGTTTTCTTAGACCAAAATTTTGTAAGATAGAAGATACAGTCATCCAAATCTACTTTCACATTACATGCCTCTTCTTCTAAAAGTCTTTATTTCTTCTACCATTGCCGCAAGAATTTACATGCAAAAATATATAAGATGTTCCTCTTGTTTTTCTTTCTTTATTGATCCTTCTAGAATATTCTATTCTTCAATAAAAACCTTCTCACTTTAAGAATTTATTCCCTAAAGGCTTTCTTGCTACAATTAAAATATTCCAGTCTCATTTTCTATTTCTTTCATCACTACCTTTATCTATGCCAATTTGTTTTCAATGTCAGATAGAGTCCTTAGGACATCTGGAAAGTATTTTTGAGTAGTTTGTAACATATTTTATACCCATTCATTAGACTTATCCCCAGTTTCCTCTATCTCTATTATTACTTGCTAATCAAATGCACCTCCTAAAATTAATGATTGTTGTGGAGTAGATCTTGCTACCTTGGTAATTATTTTTCACAACTTAACAATTTGTTCCTTAAACTTAGCTTTATTATCTTTCTCTTCATCAAGCTTCTAGAAAAGAGTATTGATCAAGGTTTGAGTTTCCTATTTCAAACCTCTTTTAGTGACTTTTCCAAGGGATACCTTTGTAATTGTTAAGTCTTCTTGAGTGACTTTAACTTTATTTTGGCCCTATTCAAGAATTGACATCTCTATAAAATTTTGACCTGAAGATTTAATTATCATCTTAGAAGTCACTTTGGCACTTTTGGGATTTTTACCCTTACATTCTAGACTTCTCAAAAAAATTAATTATATCTCCACAAAGCTAACCATGAATAAAAATCCATGCTTGTGGAAGTGGCTAAAAGTAAAACTATTTTCTACTGATTATTTCTAACCACTAATTCTTGAGAAGGAACATTTTGTACATTTAGATTATTTTGAACAACATAAGAAAATATGTGTTCATATTTTTATTTCTATTTGTCTTTCATAGGTTCTCTCTCTATCTCCTTATCTTTCCCTCTTTCCTTCTCTTTTTCCTTCTCTATTTCCTTCTCTTTTTCAAGTTCAACAACCACTTGTTACTGGGACACCTCCTAAAATATAGTCACCTCTCTAGTAGTTACCTACTTCAGATCTTTTTGGGTTTTAAAAAAAGGAATGGAAGGGTTATCCTTGAATGAGGTGGAGGAGGAGTAGTTGGAGTGGATGAAGGTGGAGGAGGAGGAACATTAATATCTTTCTAAGTAGTGTTGACCAAATTTGACTTTTAGGTCAAATTAGGGCACCCCTAGGTAAAAAATTGACTTTTAGTTGTTATAGGGATCTAATATAAATGTCACAATGTGTTTTATGGGATAATTAATGTCGTTTAATGTTGTACTAGCCTTGGTATTTAGTTATTTTAGTCCCTTTAGTCATTTTATGTCATTTTGAGGTTTAAAAAGGGGCATTTAATGAGTTTTATAGATTTATTGGGATGTGTGAAGATTATAGAGGGTTATTTCATGCCCCATTTGTCATCTTAGGTCCTAACCAAGTGTTTATAACTAAAAAGTGGTAGGTTATTTAGAAAAAGGGTAGTTTTT
Organism: Torreya grandis; assembly: GCA_037957365.1. Classification (NCBI taxonomy): domain Eukaryota; kingdom Viridiplantae; phylum Streptophyta; class Pinopsida; order Cupressales; family Taxaceae; genus Torreya; species Torreya grandis. Next base: position 279,953 of record JARHVA010008604.1, on the reverse strand, counting down.
TAAGAAAAGAAGAGTTTGGCACTTGTACAGACTCCTTGGGAAGTGTGCCACATGGGAAAATGTTATAATGTGACTCTTCACCTTCCTCATGTTCATTTATATATTTTTAATTCTTTTAAAGTACCTTTTTCAAACCAAACCCATTCTACTACTTTTTCACCCTTCTTGGCATGTAGAAGCGACCTTCATGTTTTTGCTTAGTACGGACAGCTACGAAGGTTTCAAGTCAAATAATTATAAGAGGTTGTATTAAAATTACACACCTTAATTTCCATATAATTATTTCAAATAATTTTTTAATGTGATTCATGAACCATCCTCATGAAGATGACTATATTTTTGAACTTGCTTATCTATGCACCTTGTAGGTTTTGATCTTGTTTGGAAAGGTCTATACAATTCACTAGGTGAGATTTATCCTAGATGATTTTTACTCCATTTTATCATGTTCTCCATGATTTTTTTCACATTTTTAGATTATTAAATAGTTTAAATAACTCACTTTATAGGAAGGTACCACCATGTGTAGTTTTAGTTAATTTTCCACTTGTAGAAGGTTAAATTCCATACAAGGGCTTCCATGTTGATAGGATATGGTGTATTTAAATTAATTTATGTCATTTTTATCATCCTATCTTCATTTATAGTCTCATAACACCATGTTTGGATCAATTTTTTAGTCTTGCTAGGCTCATAACCAACTCTTTGCTTAATCCCACTTGTAGTCATAGGGAATCACATGTGTGGAGCATGTGTAACATGATTCAAGGAAGTGAAATGGGAGTCTCAAGATGTGTAACACATTATAATACCATGTAAATATTATATATACCTTCACTTTTCAATAATAATAGATTATGGCACTCATACATATTCACCTACATAGTCTACCATGTAAATGTTCATCCATAAGTACTTTGTAGAAGGAAACCATGTAGAAAACATGGAACACATCATTTGAATCCATTTATAGGTCTTAATAATCCACTTAAAAATTATTTTAATAGACTTTAAACTAATTTAAGGGTAAAAAATACTCATTGTGAACACTTATACACAGTCTGCCTGCATACCTTTCAAGATGCACTGCAAGTGACTTGGCAAGGAATTCAAAGAGCCTTTTTGAGGTGTTAATGTTGATGTTTAAGCTATAACTAAAATATTAATTTGAATAAATCCTAATTATATACCCATTTTAATAGGTAGAGTTAAAAATGGAAGGATAGAATACTTTTAAAATATGAAGTGATTAAGTTATGGGATTTAGTCCATAAAAATATAAAACAGAGATCCACAGACATTTTGTGAAAAGAATATGACATGGATACATAAGGTTTTCATGATTTATAATGGTATTTATTGGTGTTATATATCCTTTATAAGGAACTTGAAAATAAGGAGGTCAAGAGTAGCAATGGATATTAGTTATTGAAAGGATCAAACTTTCCCATTTTTGCTTTGAGAACAGTCAATGTTATCTACAAAATTATGGAATTTGAGCAACTTTTGTTTTCAAAACTAGTATTAGACCATGCTACTAAGGTGAAGTGATTAAAAATTATAAAATTTACATATATGTCATAAATTATCATAGATATTAGAGGATATATGGTTTTTATTCCTTTTTCATACTTACAGTTTGTACATTGTGGAGATAGGCAACCTACAGTAGGGTAGGTTGACAGTGGGCTAATAGATTATATATAGGTGGTGTTTTAAGGCATGAAAGGTGAATATAAATATGTAATATATTATATAATGATATAATTATTAATTAAAAGTCTTTAAACGCCATTAATAGTCCTCATAAGCTCAATGTAAACCTACAATAGGGTTTAGAAGCAGAGCATCTCAGCCTAGACAGTGACCTAAAGGTTGATGTAAATATGGTGTTTTAAGGTTATCCAATAAGTATGATAGTTAAATAATTAATTTTTAAACCCATAATGATATATTTAAATCCTCCACATATATAACACAAGGTCTAAGTGCACTCATGTAACCCATAATAGTCCACACTCAGGATTTCTCAGTCATCTTGGAGAAGACTCAGGCTAGTGAGTTAAAAGTGCATGTAGAATACTTGGAAATGATAATATGATGAAACAAAAAAATATGAACCTTATACATGGATATTATTAGATTAATAATATATATTAAAATCACATTAACCTGTAGGTAGGGGAAAACTCAAGGTGTATTAGTTAGCAGATAGTGGGGAACCCAGTTGTAGCCAAAAGTGCTTATGATGGAGTATAAAGGAGTTGGGTGATAAAAAAAATGTGATAATATAAATAAATGATATAGTGACTCCATAAAATATAAAAAATATAAAAATAATCATAAATAACTCCCCAAAACCCCTATACACACCTACAAAGTAGGTTACAATCAAGAATTAACCTCAGTCTAGGATAATCATCCTAGGGCATAAATAAGCAAGGTTTAGAAAGAGTCTAAAGACTTTCATTATCAATAATATATACCATGAAAATAATTAATGTATTATGGAGATATAATGGTGATAAAATGACAAGAAAGGATTCAAAACAAGTAAAATATAGTTAGTTTTTGACTGTCAATATGCAGATTATCTTCCAAGTAGTCAGTCTTGGTTTCTAAGGAAGTTATAAGGTCAAATGGTGTTACCAAGGGTTGATTTTTTTGTATGAGAGGTATTAAAAACCTAAATAATACTATCCAATTATCATTTTTATTGAGATAATAGGGGAATTACTCCCTATTTTGTCTTAGATAGGGGGTACTTCTCATCATACATACACTATCAATTTGAGGAAGAAGGGTGTTAGGGTGAGGTAGAGAGCTAAGTAAACCTTCCAAGAAGATGTGATGAGTTGGAATACCCCTATTTAAATAATAGATATATTAAAATAAAAAAATAGGTTTAAACCTCTTAAGGTTACAGATAGGCTCATGAAGCAAGGGTATGCCTAGAGGCCAAATGGAGGGTTGCTCACACTTGAAAGTGTATCAGGGAATTATAATCCATTTGAGAATGTCTATGGGATATAATTAGATTTTTTTTATCTATAATAAAGTAACTCATTTTAGGACTCAAAGACAACTCAAGCTTACTTGACATGGCTAGGCCTAGTCTTCAAATGATAGGTCATTTTATTTTTTACCCTTAAATAGGATTTATAATGGATCAAAGAGTGTTTTTTAGGTCATATAAGAATTTTTAAAGCTGTTAGAATGCAAATAAAACCAAAGGAAGCCATTATTGGACCTTAGATCAACTCAAACCTATAGGAAAGTGAAGGACAAGCTTTATAAGAGAGGTTCAAGTGCTCATATATTTTTGGAGGCTTTTCATGGGAACTATAGGATTTTAAGGATGTTAGAAAATGTCTTGAACTATAAATTTGTGGAATTGGTTGGAAACTTGGATGTCAGACCTCTATGAATGAACCTTAAGAGTCAAAACTATCAGAAACCCTTAAAAACCTTGATTAAGGATCAATTTGGAGAAATATATCTATAAATATAATTTTATGACATATTTTTTTTAACCCATTTTAAATGTTATATTACTTACTTAGGTTCCATCCCTTGCTTTTTAGTTGTATAGACTTGTGTGGATGGGGTGATAAATAGGGTGTATATGACCATTTCTATGTTTTATAGGCTACAAGAGGAGTCTAAATATGAAACCAAGTATGGAGGGAATATTTGGACTTGTTATAACTAATTATTGCAATTTTATTCTAATAAAAATCTCTTAAGTGTCCAAACTAGGTGCTTCATCTCAGCCAGTCGAAACTAACCTATTGGACAAGCTAGTGAGAAGGGTGGAGATCTTTAAGTGAGGTGATTTTAAGGTGTCTATAATTCTTCCAAATCCATGTAAGTTCCTTAAAATTTTCATTCACTATTTCCCATGTATTTTTATGATAATATGATGCCAATTTTGAAGCCAAGTGTGTAGGGTGCATGGAAGAAGAGATTTTTAGACTGTAGATGATGATAACTCATTTATTGGTGATTATAGAGGACCATGACTACATCCAATATATGGAGAGTCATTCTTAAAACCCTTAAAATTCATTAAAATCATTTTACCTTGTCATAATTAGTTATGAGGTGTTCAAATAAGGCCAATCATCAAGTCAGTTTTTTGAGCTAGTTTTGAGGAATCTTATGCCACTTTGCAAGAGTTTGATGACATGTATGGACATTTTAACTTATTATCCTTACATGGTTCATGCCATATAATATTATAATACATAATTAAAACTAAATTTATCATATTTATAAGTGTCCTTGTGACCCTTTGACTTCTCTTTTCTCTCTTCTCTCTCAAGTTCTATAAGAACTAGCCATTTTGGCATTGTAATGCATATTCCTCCTGAGTATGGTGAAGCCCTACTAATTTACATACCATTTGATCAATAATAATAATTATTTTTACCTCTTCATGACTATTATTAGTGTGTTTTACTTGAATTTTGGATCTTACTTAAAGAAGGATATGGATTCTTTATCATGTTATCTCATTCTTGCATCCTATTTACAGTTAGAAAGTTTTTTATTGTAGGGCATGTGAAGTGTTATAGGAAATGAAATAGATTGAGTGAGTTAGTATTTTTATTAGTGATATTAAATTCCTATTCTCTAGTATTAACTTTTCACATTCATCCATAACCTCATAATGTAACATTCATGTGAGAAGATGCATATTGGAGAAATGTATGTTCAGTTTGTCCCTTAATTTCATGTGTAACATGCTATTGGTAAGAATTCATCATATAATTTGGTGAATCACACCCCTTGTAATAGTTTTAATTTATTTATCTCTCTCCTTTTTCACCCCCAAAAACTGAGTGTAGTTGTGATCCAAAGTGGTACATTAAGGGGGCTAGCCCTATCTAGAGTTTCAACTCATCCTTAGGCTACCCACAGGCCTAGAGGTGTTTCCATTGTGCCACTTAGATGAGGAGAGATTTTAAATCTCCTAAAAGGGTTAAATTCTAAGTGACAACAATTTTTTGCATGCCTGGTGGGACTCTTGGTCCAAGATGTTAGAATATTGTTGGTGTTGTCTTTCAATAATTAGCCTTTGGAGGCATATATTCAAGCATCTATGGTGACTCCAAAGATATATCAGCTGGTCAAATAGCCCAAGCTTCCTTTTGAAGAATTTTGGTAACATTTTCCTTTTTTTATTTCTTTTAATGAATTTTCATGGCTAAATTTGGTGTTGAGTATAATTTGACACAAGTTGGTGAGACATTTAAAGCTTGTGTCATTCCTTATACATAAGAACAAGTCCTTAATCAACCTTGGTGTGATCCTGACCAATCTTGTTATGATCCATATCAACTAACACATGGAAATTAACACCCTTTTCATGATTATTACTAGTCTTATATCCATCCTCCTCAATATCTTGCTTCTCTTAATCAACCTAGCAACTCCTCAACTCCATCTATTTCAATCTTCAAGCAAACACTTTTGGGCTATGAGAGGTACATGTTAGAGCTTGATACTTTAAGAATATGTGTTCAAGAGGTTAGTATACATTCTATTCACAAAGTTATAGATTAATTAGATTTTATCATAAGAGAGTGGGCACCTATTTAAAGAGATAATTGGTAAAGGCTTACAAATGAGATGTTATATGTGAGTGGTTTGATTGCATCCTTGTAAGATAAGATAAGCATTCATGAGAGGTAGCATTATCAAGTCTATAAATATTCATATCCTTTTCCCTAAGTTTTTTATCAGCCATATTTGATCCCTACTCATGAGCCTAATCAAAATTTCCAAATACATCCTTTTCCAAATCAAGTGGAAGAGAGAGTTGAAAAGACTAGCCTTATGTTTGAAGTAAACATGATAGACAAATTGAGTTGGCCAATAAACAAATACAATAGTCCATCTTAGTATCAAAATAATTGGAATTAAAGCCCTAATTTTCCTCTCACATTACATCCCCACAACCTCAAAAAGAGACCTATAATCCTAACATCTTAAACTGGAATAAGGTAGTGGAGTCATGGGGAAAGAAAGAGTATAGAATTTTGGTTGATAAGGAGTGTGAAGTTGTGAATGAAGTTGATCCTTTGCAAGTTCAATCCCACCTTCTTCAAGAAACCTCATCCTCCATATGAATCCCCTTGTATAGTTCATGATGCATATCAACTTCAAGAGAGACTTTTCCAAGATAACCTAGCCAAGAAAATTAAAGAGTTAGAGTCAAGGATGAAGCTACTAAGTCAAGATGTGATGGAAGGTGTAGACCCAAAAGAAGATCCTATGCATACACACACACCATACACCATTTCCCAAGAGATTATTCAAGATAAATCAGATGTGAATGAATTTTTTTTCAAGTATAAGGAATAAAATCAAGTGGTTTTAGCCCAAGGTCTTCCTCCCCTTCCTCAAGATCCTCCAAAGGAGCCCCCTACATTTCACTAACAATCTAATTTTGAATTCTATGTTCCACCTCCACCAACTATTTTATCTTTTCATCACCCCATCACCATGTGCTTTGATGGACTTGTCATATGGGAACCTAAAGAGGAAAAATTGGTTGATAAATAGATAGAACTCTTTCTTCAAGAAGACATACTTTCTTGGCAGCCTCATTGGGCTAGGTCACATGAATTAAAGATGCCTAGTCTTGGCATCACCATGATGGAGAAAGATATGGAAGATATTACATACCTTGAAGAAGACTCTATATTTGATTAAAAAAATTTGGATGATCACCTCAAATATGAAGATGAATGTGCTATCATAAATGGTGAATAATTTCAAGTCTTTCCCAAAGATGTTGTAGACCTAAAAAGTTCTCTTGAGACTAATATGATAGACTTTGTTCTTGAAGATGACCCAATACCTCAGTCTGATCTCAAATTAATATAAGAAGAATTGGATATTGAATAACATCATCTTGATGACATCACACATCAAGAAAATAAGATTGAAGAGGTAGAGGTTCTTGAGGATGAAGAGGATAAAGATGATTGGCATATGTAAATAAATCTCTTTCAAGAGCTTGAAGATATTTTCCAATTTGAAGACCAATAAATGACAAGGTGAAGAAATAATCTTCCATGGAAGATAATTATCAAGATTGGACAAATTAAATGTCCTTGATGAGCTAGAATAACTTACATCTGAGAAGAAACACAATCTTATTGAGAGCCCTATGGAAATCAAGAATGAGGTTGTAATTGAAGATCCACATGAGAAGTTTGAGCTTGTTTAGATGAAATAAGAGTTTATTTCTATAGCCAACATGTTTGAATCTTCTTGGTTTTCAATGAACATGATGCCAATGGAGTTGGAAAACATCACGATAAATTTGGAGGCATCAATACCAAGGATCAAAAGGCTACATGTCTCACTAAACCCTTTATGTCATGAATAAATAAGAGTTTAAAACTAAACCTTTGATCCATGAGGGATTCCTCATCTTAGGTTAGTAAGTTTTTGAATTAGTTTGTTTAGTTTAGTGTGTGTGTTCCATAAGTGCTCATGAAGCACATGTTTGTTGTTTTATTTTGTGTGAGTCCTTGCTTTGAGTGGTTGAAGAAATTAGTGGTCTTACCATGATGGTAAATGATCAATAGTTTCTTTTTTTTTCTTAGAATTTATATGACTCCTAAGCTCAATAGACTGATAAGGCTACTAACCTAGTTAGCATAGCAGACATGCTACCCCTATGAGTCACCAATTTATTGACCAAATTTGAATTTTAGGTCAAATTGGGGCACCCCTAGGTAAAACATTGACTTTTAGTTGTTATAGGGGTCTAATATAGATGTCATAAGGTATTTTATAAAATAATTGATGTCATTTAATGTTGTACTTGCCTAGGTATTTAGTTATTTTAGTCCCTTGAGTCATTTTGGGTCATTTTGAGGTCAAAAAAGGGGATTTTAATAAGTTATACGGATTTATTATAAAGTTTGAATATTATATAGGGTTATTTCATGCCCCATTTGTCATATTAGGTCTTAAATAACTATTTATAACTAAAAAGTGGTACGTCCCTTAAAAAAGGGTAGTTTTCTTAAAGAAAAGAAGAGTTTGGCATTTGTACGGCATCCTTAGGAAGTGTGTCATGTGGGAAAAGGTTTTAATGTGACTCTTCACCTTCCTAATTTTAATTTATACATTTTTAATGATTTTGAAGTGACATTTTTAGCCCAAAACCATTCTACTACTTTTTCACCCTTTTTGGTATGGAGAAGTGACCCTTAGGTTTTTACTCAGTATGGACAATTGAGAAGGTTTCAAGTCAAATTATTATGGTAGGTTGTATTAAACCTAGATACCTTCATTTAAATATAATTATTTCAAATAATGGTGTCCTGTGCTTCATGAACCATCCTCATGAAGTTTACTATATTTTTCTACCTACTTATCTATGCACCCTACAGGGTTTGTTATTGTTTATGAAGGTCTATTTAATTAACTTATATATATATATTGGTCCCAATGGGTTTTGAATCCATTTTCTCATTTTATCCATGATTGGTTTCACATCTAGAGTAGATTTAATAGTCCAAATAACTCACTTCGTAGGAAGGTACCACCATGTGTAATTTTAATCAATTTTCCACTTGTAAAAGGTTGAATTCCATACAAGGTCTTCCACATGAATAGGATATGTTGTATTTACATGTATTAGATTCATTTTTATCAACCTTTCCTCATGTCTAGTCTCATAGCACCATGTTTTGATCAAGTTGTTAGTCTCGTTAGGCTTATAGCCAACTCTTTGCTCATTCCCACTTGCAATCAAAGGGAATCACGTGTGTGGATAATGTTTAACATGATTTAGGGAAGTGAAATGGGAGTCTTAATATGTTTAACACATTATCATAATAGGTAAATTATTTATATACCTTCACTTATCAAGAATAAGAGATTATGGCAATCATACATATTCACCTATATAGTTAACCATGAAAATGTTCATCTACAGGTACTTTACAAAATGAAACCATGTAGAAAACTTGGAACATAGATTTTGAATCCATTTATAGGTATTAATAATCCAATTAAATTATTTTAATAGATTTGAAACTTAATTAAGGCTAAACAATACTCATTGTGAACACTTGTACGCAATCTACCTGCATACCTTTCAAGGTGCACCTATAGGTGATGTAGTAGGGAATTCAAAGAGCCTTTTGAGGCATTAATGTTGATTTTTAATATATCATTCAGGTATTAATGTTAATAAATCCTCATTATATACCCATTTTAATAGGTAGAGTGGAAAATGGAAGGAAAAACTACTTTTAAAAGATGAAGTGACTGAGTTATAGGATTTACTACCTGAAAATATTGAACAAAGGTCCATAGACATTTTATGAAAAACATATGACATGGATACAAGAGTTGTTTTATTATTTTTAATTATCTTTATTATTATTTCATATAATTTATATGTAAATTTTAAATAAGGAGGTCAAGAGGAGAAATGGAGTCTAGTTATTGAAGGGATCAAACTTGCCCATTTTTGCTCTGAGAACTGTCAATATTATCTACAAAATTTTGGAATTTGAGCAACTTTTGTTTTCAAAAATTGGTATTAGATAATTATAATAAGATAAAGTGGTTAAAAATTATAAAATTAAAATATATGGCATAAATAATCATCAAGATAATATAATATATGGTTTTTGTTCCTTTTTCATACCTACAATCTGTACATTGTGGAGATAGGCAACCTACAATAGGGTAGGTTGATAGTGGACTAATAAATGATTTATAGGTGGTGTTTTAAGGAATTAAAAGTTAATATAAATATTTAATGTATTATATAATGATATTATTATTAATTAAAATTCTTAAAACACCATTATTAGTCCTCATAAGTTCAATGTAAACCTACAACAGGGTTTAGAGGCAGACCATCTCAGTCTAGACAGTGACCTAAAGGTTAATGCACATATGGTGTTTTAAGGATATCCAAGAAGGATTATAGTTAAATAATGAATTTTTTTTAAATAATGAATTTTTAAAACTATAAGGATTAATTTAAATCCTCCATGTATCTAACACAAGTTTTAAGTGCACTCATGTAACATATAGTAGTCCACACTAAAGATTTCATAGCCATCTTGGAAAAGACTCTGTCTAGTGAGTTAAAAGTGTGTGTAGAATAATTGGAAAGGATAATATGATAAAAAAAAATCTATTAATATTATATATGGATATTATTAGCTTCATAATCTATATTAAAATAACATTAACCTATAAGTAGGGGTAAACTCAAGGTGTCTCAATTAGCAAATAGTGGGGAACCTAGTTGTAGACAAAGGTGTTTATGATGGAGTAAAAAGGAGTTTGGGTGATAAACCAAACATGAAATAATATAAATAATGGGTATATTGAATACATAAACTATAAATAGGATAAAAATAATCATACATAAGTCCCAAAAACCCTTGTACACACCTACAAAGTATGGTACAATCAATAATTAACCTCATCCTAGGATAATCATGTTAGGGCATAAACAAAGGAAGGTTTGGAAAGAGTCTAAAGACTTTCATGATAAATAAGATATAACATGATAATAATTAATGTATCATGTAGATATAATGGTGATATAATTCCAATAAAGGTTTCAAAACAAGAAAAATACAGTCAATCTGTGGTTGTCATATATGCATATTATCTTCCTAGTAGTTAATCTTGGTTTCTAAGGAAGTTATAAGGTCAAATGGTGTTATCAAGGGTTTATTTTTGGTATTATATTTAATAAAAACCTAAATAATACTATAAAATTCTCATTTTTCTTGAGATAATATGGAAATTACCCCTTGTTTTATCTCAGATAGGAGGTATTTCTCCTCATGCATACACTGTCAATTTGAGGAAGAAGGGTGTTAAGGTGAGGTAGAGAGATTATTAGACATTATAAGAAGATTTTATGATGCATAATACCCATATTAAAATTATAGTAATCAATAATAGAGAGATTAAAATAAATAGAGAGGTCCAAACCTCTTAAGGTTGCAGACATGCTCTTAAAGCAAAGGTATGCCTAGAGGCTAAATGGAGGGTTGTTCTCACTCAAAACCTTGGAATGGAATTATAATACATTTTATAATGTCTATGGGATATATTTATATTTTTTTAAGATATTATAAAGTATTTAAACCACCAATAATTCATTTTGAGCCTCAAGGACAACTCAAACCTACATGACATGGCTAGACCTAGTCTTCAAATGATAGGCCATTTTATTTTCTACCCTTAAACAAGATTTATAATGGATTGGAGAGTGTTTATACGGTCATATAATAATTTTTAAATCTTTTATAAGTAAAATAAAACCAAATTAATCCATTCTTGTACCTTAGATCAACTCAAACTATAAGAAAGTGAAGGAGAAGCTCGATAGGAAAAGTTCAAGTGTTCATATCTTTTTGGAGGATTTGCATGGGAAAAAAAGGAGTTTATAAATGTTATAAAATTTATTTAAATATTAATTTTTCTAATTGGTTTTCAAATTGGATGTCAGACCTTTATGAATGAACCTTAAGAGTCAAAACTATCAAAAACCCTTACAAACCTTGATTAAGGACCAGTTTGGATAAATAGAGATATAAAGATAATATAATAGAATAATTTAGCCATGAAAATTGTTTTAACTTGTATAATACTCACTCAAGTTCCCTATCATGCTTTTTTTTGTACAGACTTGTGTGGATGGGGTGAGAAATAAGGTATTTTTGACCATTTTTTGTGTTGTGTAGGATAAAAGAGGATTCTAAAGATGAAACCAAGTTTTTAGGGAATATTTATACTTTTTATAACTAAATATGGAAATTTTATTCCAATAAAAAATTCCTAAGTGTCTAAACTAGGTGCTTCATCTCAGCCAATCAAAACTGGCCTATTAGACAAGCTAGTGAGAAGGATGGAGATCTTCACATGAAGTTATTTTAAGGTGTCCCTAATGATTTCAAGGCCATTTAAGGTCTTTAAAATTTTAATTAAATCCCTCCCATGTATTTTAGTGAGAATATAATGCTAATTTTCAATCCAAGTGTGTAGGGTGCATGAAAGAAGAGTTTTCTAGAATATAAATGATGATTGATCCTTTCCAAGTGATTCTAGAGGACCAGGCCTATAACCAATTCATTAAAATGCATTTATAAAACCCTTAAACTTCATTAAAATAATTTTACTTGTTCCTAATTAGTTATGATGCATTCAAATAGGGTCAATCATGAGGGTAGTTTTCTAAGCCAATTTTGAGGAATCTTATGCCAATTTGCAAGAGTTTGATGACTTGTATGGACATTTAGACTTTTTATCATTACATGTTTCATCCCATATCATATTATAATTTGTAATTAACTAAATTTATTATATTTATAAGTTTCTTTGTGACCCTTGTGCTTATCTTTTCTCTTCTATCTCTTAAGTTCTATAAGAACTAGCCATTTTGGCATTATAATGCATGATCCTCTTGAGTATGGTGAAGACATTATCATTTGCATACCATTTTATAAATAATACTATTTATTTTTACCTCTTTATGACTTTTCTTAGTGTGTTTTACTTGAATTTTGGATCTTGCTTAGTGAAGACTATGGATTCCTTAGCATGTTGTCTCATTCTTACATCCTATTTATAGTTGGAAAGCTTTTTATTACATAGAAAGTGAAGTGTTATAGTAAATTTCAAGGATTTATTGAGTTATTATTTTCATTATTACCATTCAATTCCTCTTTTCCTTTCCTCCTAACTTTACACATTCATTTATAACCTCATAATGTAACATTAATGTGAGAAGATGTAGATTAGAGAAGTGTATGTTCAGTTTGTCCCTTGATTTCATGTGTAACATGTTATTGGTAGGAATTCATATTATAATTTGGTGTACCACTCCCTTATAATAGTTTTATTTTAGTTATTTCTCTCCCTTTTTACCCCCCAAAGCTAAGTGTAGTTATGATCCAAAGTGGTACATCAAGGGAGCTAGACCTATCTAGAGATTCACCTCATCCTTAGTTTACCCACAAGCTCATAGGTGTTTCCATTGTGCCACTTTGATGAATATAGATTTTACATATCCTCAAAGGGTGAAAATATAGGTGAAAACAAGTAGGTTTCTAAGGATACTTGAAAATTAGAGATTTTAGGGGTGGCATGAGTGTGGAAGGATTAACTTATTTCACTACTAACTAAATTGTTTCTTTATCCTTCAATAGTAATGAAGATTAAGGTGTGGGGGATGTGGGAGGAATATGAATGGTGGAAGAATGAATGGTGGAAGATACCAGAGGAGATGCAAGTTGAACTTATTGGATTGGTTTATTTTCTTCCACCACAGAGTATGTGTCATCAACATTATTTTTCAATTAGTTTAACTTTGTTGGTTCTTGGCTACTTTCTTCCTATACTAATTTCCTCTTGTGACTAACTTGACACATTTATATCATTACTAGTTCTTTCATATAGAAATCCTTAATAATAATCCATGTTAAAGTCATATCAAGAACTACTGAAGTAATCTCAGTAATTATCTTAACTTGATTCTTCCTAAATTCAATCTTTGGAAGTGGTGCATTGTTTCCTGCCATGGCATGATAAGAATCATGAATCACTTTTCCATTATCTTGCATATCTTCAAGAATGGTAGTTAAATCAAATGAACTAATTTTTTCCATAGTCATTCTACTGTTGTCTCTTCTTCTCACTTTAAATTCATCTCCACAATCAATCCAAAAGTATTAAAGTGAATAAATGTGCATAAACTCAAGGGAAACTATGTTTTGAGCTATACCTATGAAATCAAAAAAAATTGTAGCTTCAACATGTGATTGATTTTATTTGTGATACATTTTTATTTGCACATTTTTAGCCTTATAGATACTTGCACAAAGATAATTGCCAATAACAATAGGAAAAATATTAGAGGAATGCTAAACTTTTGGCTATAAATCATGTAACTCAACTAGTTACTTGCATAGCTCCATAAGAATCCATTTGTCAGTAGGATACCTTGGTAATTTTACTAATGTTCCTATGAAACCACTAACTATGAGATACATTAAATTCAAGAATTAGATGAAAATTCATCCAAAATGGGAAACTATTTCCCAAGCTACATCTAATACCCTCTTAGCCTTTAAGGCAACATTCAATTTGTAGATGATTTCATAAAAGAATCCATCATTTACCCTCTTATAGTGATTGAATTATTTAGACAATGTTAACTGAGGGTAGTACTCATATATAGGGTCTTTTGCCAACATTCATTTTGTAGTTGATCTATAAAATTCTCCACTTGATGCTACTACATATACTAGATATGAATTCATCTTGAAATCAAAAGTTTGCAGAACATTACTCAGATGGTGATCAATGTTATCACTTATCAAACTTGACCATTCAATTATTGTATAGTTCCTATTAACATCAATGTCCCTAATGTATGCATACATCTAGTTTGAAAAGCACTTAGAATTCTTCTCTCCATTTATCCTACATAATAACTGATTTATGTCATCCACTTTTTGAACCAAATCAGATCTCACAATTTTATTTGGAAATCTTGAATCCTACTTTGCTTTCTTTAGATAATTATTATTCATTATTTTGATGCAATCTAATGTCTTATTGCCCCATTGGCTATTATATTTATCCATTATTACATCAATCACTTTAGACCTTGATGGGATTTTTAAATAGTAATCAAAGTATTGAAGATATAACCTTATCACCACATTACCAGTAGTATCATTTATTATCCTAGTAAGAGAATCATAGTAATTATCACACTTGAGGATAAACTCAAGAAGTTGTGCAAAACTTGGGAATGTTGTAGCTTGCAGGATTCCACTATTGGTCATTGTTTGCATGAGTGGTGTCTTTATTATGGATTTTGATCTCTTTAACAACTTAGTTATGGAATCATCTCCCAAATTAGTATCACTTATTTCAAACAACTTGAAATCAATACAAGACTCAATGGGATATCCTTTGTACTCATAATTCATCTTTTCTTCCTTCGGTTTCTCAATTCTCTTTCCCTTAGTCTTCCCTCTTATACTTGGTCCTTATAACTCTTCAAGTGATAACTCAAGAACTTCTTCAATCAGATTTATTGATTCTTCTACTCTAGTTTATTCTTCTTATGATCCTGACATTTTTTGTGATGGATACCTTAAATACTTGTTGGATTCTCTTATGAACTCATTAATTTCTCTTGTTGATTTGGAAATATTTAAACAACTGAGTTAGGTTATTGTCTTAAGTAACAATCTTAATCAAGTTTTAGGTTATAAGTGACTTAGCATTAGAAATATTTGAAAACACTAGGTAACTTATCCTAAGTAATAGGGTGTTGAAACCTTGGAAAGGTTTATGAATATTTTAAGTGTTCAGTCTTAAAAACCTCAAGTGAGTGACAAGTATTCAAAATCTTGGGTATCTTTGGGAAGGTCACTCAGGTTTGTGTGGCTAAGTTACTTGGGTTCTAAAAATCGATGAAGCATAAGTAGTGAGTAATCAAACCATAGGGAAGTAGGTATTTGTTCAAGGTCTGGGTAGTCAAAGTCTTTGAGAGCTTCGGGTTTTTAGATAAGCTATTGGGGTTTATAACTCTAAGAAGTTATGAAAATCCTAAGAGAAACATGTCAAGTCAAATTCTAGGGAATTTTTCAAGAAAAATTCATGTTTTTTAGATATTTTTTATAAATTTTCACATGCAAAATGTCTCTTAATTATTTTACAAGGTTTTACAACATCCATGTATGCAAAGAAAGACAAATACTTGTAGGAAAAACAAGAAATAACAAAAAAAAAATTTGAGGTGGAAAATGGAAACTTACCAAAGGAAAAACAAGACAAAAACCCAAAAATGAGACATGAAAGCAAAGGTTAAATTATCTACATACCTCAATTATAAATGGGTCATGAAGGAATTTTTCAAAAATCACTCCAAAGGCTCAAATGGTGTCACTCAGGGTTTGTAGGGGTAGTAACTAGGTCAAGCAACTTGAAATATAGGTGGGTAATGAGGAGTATTTTTAAATATTTATATTATCCCATGTATTTATGAAAACTAAGTGACATGTGGTAAGAAATACATGAAAGCATTTTAAAGTTTACCAGCTTTCACAAACTTCTTTGCTTGAGTTAGTCTTTGAAGTCAAGTACCTTCAAAACCCTAGTTTGGTTTATGTTTGTGAAGACTTTGGACTTAAAAAATATAACTAATTTTACTTATGACTTTGGGAAAGAGAAACAAATTCAAAACCTTGAGTTGTTATAATTAGTGCTTTGCTTTGTAGGTTTTTGAAATTACTTTGCTAAGTATCTTATGAGAAGCAAAGTCATTACACAATGCCAATTTGAACTAGATGGTGTAATTTGGGTTTGAGGTGACAAATTAATTTAGAGATCATAAGTAAAGTAACTTTGAGAACCTTAATTGGCCTTTAAATGAGTACAAACACTTAGTTTTTTGAATCTCTTGGAAAGATGGATAAAATGGGCTTTATGATAAGGACCCAAGCAAACAATTCTAACCTTATAGAGAAATTTGAAACAATTGATAATGAAATCAATCATAATGAAAACAACTAAAAAATAATTATTATTTATGTTACTAAGTTTTAATAAGAAAAACTAGCTCATAATATACAAAAGGCAAAAAATTAATAGGGGTATCCCAAAATTCTATGTGTAAAATTTTGGGTGACACCATGTATGTTAAATATTTCCTCTAATCACACTATATAATACATTGGGGAATATCCTTATTTGATAATTATTGATAAAATAAAGATAATTTCTACATTATCATGTTTAATTTTATATGCTAACTCTTACACATGTCTATATCCATGCTCATATATTTAATAGTGTACTTGATATGCTATACTACATAACATTTTTACTAACACATATATGCAGGGACTAGTATAATATGCCTATGTCAGTTTATTATGATTCCTTTATTTTTCACCTAATTAAGTGTATTACATTTATTTTTATTATATTTATTGTGGAACATTTGAATATGTCTCTTGCATGTTGGCCTATGTGCCATTGTATGTTGATTTTACACTTTAATATGTCATTATATGTTGATTGGATATTTAAATATGTCATTCCTTTCTATTGTGGAACATTTGAACATGACCAATATATGAGTTCTATTCAACCATTATATGTTACATTGAGTTCTCTTATGTTTTTTCTTGATTGTTTGATGAGCTTGTATTGTTACTTTATACATTTCCATGATCTATATCATGTATCTTAGGACTTGAAGTAATCACATACTGTGAGCTTAAATGATATATCTACTTTGACATGTTATCCTTGTATGTTACATGTTCCATACACAAATTATATAACTAACTTATCCTTTTGAGGTAAGTCACCTACCAAATTATATGTATCTCACCTAAAAATGGGGGACATATTATTGGGGGAATGTCATAGAATCATGACCTCCAAATTTTTAATAGTTTCCATATTTCAGTGGCATTTCCATATTTTAGTTGGTCCATGCATAAAAAATAACCATAAAACTTATAGACTTACTTAGTATCTCAATATTTTATTTAGGGCATGTCAGAAATACATGACCTCTACACTTGCACAAACTCTAATGTAATTCCATAATTCAAATATACACTTGGGTCAAAATCATATATAGTATATTGATTTTGCATAGATTTAAAATATATTTTTTCATATTTATGACACATATACTCCAGCTTAGACATATCATAGGTTAAATTCCATGATATTGCATTAAATTTTGTAAAACTCACCACTTATACTATTCACTAGGATGCACTAATTACACCAAGTTGTATAATAGTGGGTTAATTTTATAGTTTTAAGTGACTAAATCATACAACCTTATCATATTTATAAATTAGAGTGACTAAATAATCTATTATCACCATGTTTATAGGATGAGTTGATTAAATTATCCACCCTCACTAGATTATATATATTCACACTTGAGCTATGTTATTAAGATATAATGATCTAAATGGTCATGTCATGACTCATCCTTACAATAATACCTTCCAATTTCACTCTTTAAAATATCCAAGGCTTAGGTATAAATATTTTATATCTCTAATTATTTATAAGGAAACATCTTTACCAAGTGAAAGCATCAAGAGCCAATATGGTTACATCGACACACATGTGTACTCCTTCCTTGCTCTTCTTCCTTTCAATCATTTAAATTATGTCAAATTTCATATTACATGCAATTATTTACATTGTAACATGTTCTTGGATATAGGTCATACACCAAAAAATCAATAAAATGGGTCTTAAATAAAGGAAAAGTGTGTTATGTACACCTAATTACACATTTCTTTCCTTTAACCTAGTAGTTTAATCCTTATGCATTACTAGATTAGAGAGGGTGTAAATTTAGATACTAAAATTGAATATTTATAGCATCTCAATCTTGTACATTTGACAAATATCAATTAGGGATCTACCGTTTAGTTCAATACCTTCCTACTGATAAAAGTCTCACATTCACCATCTCATTGTGCCTAAATGCTTATCTCTTAGTTTGATCCATATCATTATAATGACCTAAGTCTCTTTTACTACACAAAAAAATTAAATTTTGATAAACATCCTTTATTTCAAGTTTCACATCCATACCTATTTTATAGTATTTTGGACACTATCAACCATAAAGGAACACTACTAGCCACAAAGGGACACTACCACTGATGGTAGTGTCCATATCCTTATCTAGTGTCTAGTATTCAAAAGTGATCCTAATTGAAAAAAATTCAAAACATATGGGTCAACATATTTCTCTTATTAAACCTTACTATGAGATATTTTCAAAAGGTGTATAAATGTAAGTCTAAGCCCTCTTATTTCTCATCTATAAAAGATAAATAAAACACATAGTAAATATAAATTAATCAACTTCACAAGAACTCTATTCTACCCTATTCATCCCTATTTTCAAATCAAGCATAAGAGTAGTCATATTACAAGTCTGAAGAATTAAAATAACAACCCATGAGTGATATTTGTCAAATTAAAAGATAGATCACTACATGGATATTCATATAGTATATTGTTCCCTTATGCACACAATTTAATACACATAGGGGAGAAATACATGAGTTTGAGGACCTCCTTAGAGTATTGGCTATGTAAGTGTTGACCAAATTTGGTCTACATACCAATAATGTGAATAGTCTAAGAGTTTAGTGGAAGGATCAGGATCCTAATTGAAGAGTGGTCCAATGATTCAATATGAGAAGGATTCATGGTGAAACCAAGTAGTTCAAAGCCATAAAAAAAGTTTACACAAGCTTTAGGTTTTCATAGTTATTTCAAGTCTTTAAGTTTTAAGCAATAGTTCAAGTACAAGTTTATAAGGGATTACAGACCTTGAAAAAGTTAAGTGAAAAACCTTTTTGGGCTGTCTTTACTTGGGAATTCTTTTGGATTTCATTAATAAGATAATTCTTTCATACCTTTTTTTTTCTAAGTGTTGAATTTTTTTGGAAAAATTATCTAAAGAAAAAGATGAAGAATAATTCATTTTAGAGAAATTATTCCACAAAAATTTCCCTGAAGACCTATTTGTTTTGGAGAAATTTTTTGCATCAAAAAGGCTATCATTTCTTCTGGGAAAAATTTTTGAACAATTTTTTTTAAGGGTATTTTATCAAACAACATGGCCAAAACACTTTTCCCAAAGGGTATTTTCTTGGGAAAGTGTCCCAAACAATTTCCCCAAAGGGTCATTTATTTCAAAAAAAAGGTCCAAAGAAAAGTATCCTAAGGTCATTTTTCAAGGAAATGGTCCTATACAAAAATTTTGAAGGGTATTGTCTTCAGATAAATTGTCCCAAAATAAAGACCCAAAGGATCATTTTTTATGAAAGTGTCCCTAGAAAATTTTCTCAAAGGGTCTTTACTTGGGAAAATGGTCTGATATAAAAATTATAAAGGGTCATTTATTTAATGAAAAACCCACAAACAAAGGTCCAAATTAAATATCTTGAGGAATTTTTGATCCAATAAAGAGATGGCATTTGTGTAAGTGTCAAATTCAAGCACCATAAATAGCTGCTTGATTTCAAAAATCCTAGGATGTTTACATGAGTGTCAAATTCAAGCATAATAAGTGAGTGTTGAAATTCAAAAAGTAGTGATAGACACAAGGACATCATTGAAATTCATGAAAACATCAAATTTTGAGCTCTGTAAAGTAACCATTTAGGTTTAAAAGGTTTAAAGTTGGTTGAGATCTTATAGCCCACATAAGCCCACATAATAACACATGATATCTAATGATCTATGCTATATTTAAATAATTCAAAAGGTCCCTAGGTTAAAACCCTTAAATATCTACAAGTTGGACATGATCCAATAGTACGAGATCATCAAGCCAAAATCCAATAATGTGCATTCACTGACAAAAGGATGGGTCTGAGATAAATTAATGATCAACATTTAATCATACCAATGATTTGATAGAGCATAATAACTAATAGGAAATTGGGATCAAGGATATCCATGATGAGCGTGAGCTCATACATCTTGATCTAATGGTGGGTGATCAAGTCAATATGTCAAAGGGATCTTCTAGTAGGAAATCAAGGACTCACATGCATTCATTCAATAAAGATCTAATAGTGTGAGTAAACTCAATAAGTTAGTAGAATCTATAGAACTAATAATAATAAATATAGTTGGCCATATTTTGAATGGCCCAAATTGACAATAGATGACCAATGAACATCAACCAAATCTAGAGAGCTTTCATCAAAGGTTGATGAACCAGTATTTTAACCTAGGTGAACAAAATATTAAGGACCGATATCACCATTAGAGCTCAATCATTAATATACATTATCATACATGCAAGATGGTCAAGGATAAGGCTCTTTCACCATTAAATTTTAAATAGGACCTCTAGTCAATAACTTCAAACTTGTCAACCCTATTATAGAGTCATTCCATTGACATGCTCATTACTTCAAGATGAAGAATCATCGTACATAATAGTTGCTCAGGTCTCACAGGGTTATGGATGAAGAAAAGATGTTTGATATTGGACTAGATATGGAGATATAATATGGACTAGTGTTTATGAAGAAAGGTCAACCATTTATTAGGTTTTCATGAATGTTGTGACTATGTGAAAACCAATACTCTGAGATTAGTTTTTTATCTATAAAATAGACTTAGGTTCAATTTTGAACAAATGTAGATGTAAACATGATCATAGAGAGATATTTATCTCCTATCATTAGGGTCATTTCTTAATGAAAATATATAATTGGCCACCTAAAGTAGATGTGGCATAATTATACCAATTCCAAGACATAGTCCTAATTAATAGATCAGATATATGATATCATGGAATTCTATGAAGAGAATTGATGGTTGGATAAAGATAAAGTGAGAATTCAATTCTTTTTTAAATATTTTGAAGTTTTGATTCTTGATAAGACCATGAATTAGTATCCTCTATAATTTACATCTCTCTCTCTCTCTCTCTCTCTCTCTCTCTCTCACTCTCTCTCTCTCTCTCTCTCTCTCTCTCTCTCTCTCTCTCTCTCTCTCTCTCTCTCTCTCTCTCTCTCTCTCTCTCTCTCTCTCTCTCTCTCTCTCTCTCTCTCTCTCTCTCTCTCTCTCTCTCTCTAGATTCTATGACTTAAAATGAATCCCTCTTTTTTTCATGACTAGACTCTACTAAAATTTATACTGTGACACTTTTTGATGTAATAAACATTGAATTCCATCATTTTCCAAGCTAGATCAACGTGTGTTCTATGAATTCATGTGTTGTGATTAAGTGAATGTATGTTCCTTTCTTATATCTAAATTTTCATCACCTTTAAGAAGTACTTAGTAGTTATTACAGGTCATTATAAGTGTAATTTATAGTTTATTGTTTGTCTTGAAAGTGGATATTTTCCCTCTCTTTTTAATTTGATAACTGATTAATGCATTATTCTAAAATATTTATGTGAGATTGGTATTATTTAGTCTTTAAAGTGTCTCATAGTGTGTATCATGTGAGTTTGAGTGATTAAATCATTGGTGCATCACCTCCTTTACATGCTTTATAATTTAAAGTCAAAATCTATTTCCCTTTTACAAACAAGTGCTAGTATAGGTTTAGTATAGGTGATAGACCTAGAAGGAAGCCAACCTTCTTTGTAACTATTATCCATTATTAATATACACATAGCCTAGGATTAGACCCATGTTGTACTAGATTTGAGTAGGAAGATTTTAACAACCCCCTTACTTTGTTAGGGTGAAAATATAGTACATCAACAATAAGTAGTGCCCATTGATAGAGTGTTATTTTGGGTAACTCAACATTGTGATCCCACTAAACCATTTTTTAGAAACTCATTCCAAAGGTGAAGAAGAGTGAAGAGATATGGTTTGATCTATCAAAAAAGAGTGAAAAAATGTATCTTAAATATTAATACATAAGTATAAAGGTGACTTCAAACCCAAAATAATAAATTTGGTCACATCCAAATCCAATAATTATTCTATTTTGGACAATTGTGTCAAATTTAGACACTATCATCAATATTAGTGTCCATACCTAATGACAATGTATATGGACACATAAGCGTAATTTATATAATCTAAAGACTGATCTAGAATATTGATTTTTCATAATTTAAATTTATCTCTAGTTTATATCTACTTGCACATAGTAAACCAACTAAGTACCATTATTTATTATATATTAAAATATCTTTCAGTAGTTGTACTTTATTTTTAACAATATCACTTGTATAAATTGAGAATATTATTTATCTAATATTTTTATTCATTAACCTTCTATAGATTATTTTATTCTCTTTGTGTTTTAAATATTTTTATATCCTTAAACCAATCCACCCATCTTCAATTTTAGGGTTGAGCAATAAGTTCTTGTTGCCCACTTTCATGTTATGAGTCAAATCTACTTGTGGCTTTATATGTGGGATGGAGTGTTGGGTTAATGAAAAAATATCCATAAAGTATGTCTTTGCCTATTCATACATCACAATTCACAAAATCAAACACCTAAAAACTAGTCAACTATAGGTCTTCTTATAGAAAAATTGTCATCTTGTGGGAAATTTCCTATCAGGTTTCACTTACTCCAAGTTACATGAAAATTCTATCTATTGTCACTTACAATTGACATTTTATCTTATGTTGAATTAAGGAATATAATTCTAATTAAAACTTACTAATATCTTATCAAATAAAGCAATTTTGGAAATCATTCCCTAATAAAACTATTTGAAGTCTACAAAAATGGTTCCAAAAATAATTAGGGTCATTGAACCTCTTGACTTAGTTAATAATGTCAATCCAGGCCAGTGTCCTACTGATTTATGTAATAGGTTATAAGACATAATCAAAAATATGATCTATGGAAGCTAACATTTATTAAATTTAATTAATTAATTAAATCAAACCAATAACACTTTTTGATATTAAATCAAATCTAAATAAAAACTATCATCATCAAACTAAAAGTAACACAACTGAAAGTAAAGTGGTTGAATGTAAATTATAAAATGATTAAATCATATATATGAAATTATAAACACACCACACCCTATAGGATACACATAGAAAATAATATAAATATGCTCGAACTAAAAATGAAATGAAAATAAAATTAATCTATAAATACCACAAAAATTATGTCCTTCCTTAGGTGGAGTGGGCCCTTTCTCTACCTTTAAAATAGGAATTATAAAAGATATAAATATGAAACTTGGAAATACTATAATACTTCATATTCTCATTAATGGATGAAAGTGCTTAGAAAATTTGACAATTGAATAATGTTCTAAATGCTATTTTTCAATAATTAAAATCTTACTAGCCTATTTGAATTGGAAGGATGTATTTATAATATAATATCAAAAACCAATTCCTTTATAGATTTAACAATCTAAACATGCTTAGTTAAAACCTCAAATTGTATTATTGGCATAACAACATCAATTTACACACACTTAGGAGATAAAGGTGGAACATACTTTATATTTCAATCTTCATTTTCAATTATTGAGAATTAGGTGAGGATATAATAGTTTTAGTTCCTTGAATTATCCCCTGGTGTCTTGAAAACATGGACAAATATATTCAAGGCAAAATCAGTATATGATACATAATTTGCCCATTTCTATAAGAATATATTTATATAAATGCCTATTTTAAGAATGTCATATATATATATATATATATATAAGTTTTTAAAAAGTTCCTTTAATATTATATATCTTCATGTGTATCACTCTAGAGTACTAGTCTCATGAGGATCTTCATAGCCATTATTCTAACCAACTCTAGAGCTAATGTTATGAACAACTCCAAAGCCAATATTTTTAAGGAACTCTAGAGCTAGTGTTGTTGGAAGACTCTAGAGATAATATTATTTAAAGACTCCAAAGATAATGTTTTGAGGGACTCCAAATATAATGTTCTAAGTGAATCTATAGCTAATGTTTTGATTAAATATAGAGATGGTTTTGAAAGGGTCTTTGGAGCTATCTTAGGACTCCATAGCTAGTAAAAAATTCTCCATAGCTAGCATATTTATGGTCCAAATTTTTCTATCCTCATTAATTATTAATTTGAGATTATATATACAAAAAGATGAATCCTTTCTACATAATTTATTTTATTTATTAAGAAACTAGATGATAAATAGATCTAAATAATATACAAGAATTTTACTCCATTTTTCACTTTAAATCAAGTATGAGTCTAAATATTATAACTAAATCCAATTTTGGAGTGATAAATGGAAAGGAAAAGAGGGCATTTTTTAGGATATAATGAGGCATATTTTTTCCTCATTAAATCTTCACTCAAAAAATAAATCAACTACTAAAAATTGATTATATATTCAATTTTAATGTTTCACTCCATTTTAATAAAGCTTAATCCATATTTATAAATTACAAAAAAAGCATTATTAGAAGGTAATGAATATTGTTCATGCCCCCATAATGTAAACATGTTTTATTGAGTATTTTATCTCAATGTAGAATATAATTCATGATAAAAAATAATGTACCATGCCCATGCACTCATCATGATCATATAACTGATAGGTGTGAAGTGAAATGACAACCATGTTCCATTCAATTGTAACTATGTTATTATGTATATGCTTTTTAACCAATATCATGCCCCATGAATATGTACCAATTTATATATAATTATTTTCATGTATGTGTTTAATTTTAGAATGTGTATCTCAAATGTATGTGTATGTGAAAAAATATAATTAATTTCCTATAAATTTATGTACATATTCCCATGCATATACATCCAAGTGTAAATGAGTTTATGTTCAAGTGTTTGTAAAGTGAATGTGTATGCATTTAATATGTATATATAATATTTATGTGTCAATATGTGTCATGTATCTGCACCAATATGATACTAGAACCATTTAAATCTCTAATATTTATAATCTACTCTGATTTTCTGCTCATGGAGGCTTGTGTCTATGAGAAGCTCATCATAATTACCCCTTTTTTATGATGAGGTATATATCCTATAATTCACTAATCTCAAAATAATAATATATATCAATCATGATTGTATGTAACATATGGAATGTAGGTCATGCAAATGTCATATCTAGATAGGTGTATAAATTGAGCATGTGTTTTAAGTATATCTGAATAAGAATACATAGTAATAGTGCATTATATAGATCATGGAACCCCTCAATGTCAAAAAACTTATAAAATATAATTGATAGTATCACACATAGCCGAAGGGCTCATACAAGGGACATAAGATGTCACATCAAACAAGGCTAAGGGTGACATACAATAAGAAATAAAAATTTCAAAAATAAGGGACATCAAGGATTTCACATCAAGGGAGGACAATGAAAACACATAATATTCACACACAAATTAACCAATCATTCAAATGAGTAACAATAAAAATGGAGCATAGAAAAGGGATCTAGTCTATACCATCCATGTGTATCAATATCGCATCACAGTATAATGGAATATTACGTATCACTATGTAATAAATGATTATATAAAGGCATGTGTGATAAATATATGTAGTTTAACATGTTTAAAATATCACATAAATATGTAACTTATAATAGTGAAACATGTGGAACAATATGCCCCCAATATTGACATGGCCACTGGGTAGAATGAAACCAACATATGTATGTCCATGTGTAACATGTGCCTTGAATATCACTCATATAATATGAAATTCATGTGTGTATGTAAATAATATTACAAATATAAAACATGAAATAAATAATATATTCAAATAGTGTAAACTATAAATCATGTCATGTTCAGGTCATAATTTTTGAATATTTTGAATGTTTTTGTATTTTTTCAGTTATTTTATTTTTTAATATTTTAAAATAGGAAAAATATAAATGATCCACTCAATTTCATGGCCATTAAAATTGAATTTAATTTGAGGTGGAAGGATACTCTATCATGGTTGGGAACTATTGACTGGGAATGGATCAGAATATAATAGTGACCATGTGGTGCACCATGTCTATCATGATCATGCCCATAGAACTCAAGGTATGATGAATGGATCTATAATGATGAGAAATTTTTTGTGATTATTTTATATTAGGAATGTTTCTCACTACTTATATTCACTATGGAACTTGCTAAAATTCCTACTATGCTAACCAAGTATGTTATGTAGAATATGATAGCTTCTATGATCTTTGAGTAACTATATAGTGTAATCTATGTGGAATATGTAGTTGTATATATGGATCCTATATATTTTAAAATAAAATATATATGATCATATCAAATAGGTGTATCAACCATACTTTAATGGTGATCTTGAATATGTGTATCATCCATATTTGAATGGTGATATTGAATATGTGTATCGACCCTCTTAGAATCATGATTCAAAATATGTGTATCAACCATCTCTAAATAATGATCTTAAATTATTTCATCAACCAATCATAGTGGTGGTGGGGGTGGAGGAGGATATATCACTGACTGTAGTGAATAATCAAACCATACTCCTAAAATTTTATCCACTCTATTATAATATATGCATTTTATGAATCGATGTATTATATATGGAACTACATGAAGTCTCTGATCTATGGTCATCATAACAACATGTTAAACCCCCAATTAGTCTATAAAAATAGGAATGGTGTGGATAATATGGTTGATATTACCTAAAGAGGTAACAATATGCATCCCAAGGTATTATGCTTCTATAAATAAAATCCTTTAACTAATGTTATTGTATCTTATAAATATTTTCATGTGTACCTAAGATATTGGAGAAGTTCCATCATGAAATCTTTATCACTTGAGTTTTTGTCAATCATAATAATGAATATAGGTTGGTCCTCAATGTAAGATCCTATAAATAGTGTATGAAAATATGAATCATCATCAAATATATCACTATAATCAAATGTAATTATGGGCCACTAAGATAGAGTATAGATAATTGTACCAATTATTTATCTAATGGATGGTCATATGTCACTAGTTGAGGATGCATGTTGTATGAATAATTTACCTCTAAAGTGTACTTTTATTTTCACTCATGTTGAGGAATGTATCACTGAATATATTAAAAATTTTATTTCCACTTTTTGATAGTTAAAATTCATCTATAGGAGTGCCCAAATTTATATTTTTTTCATATATGAGATATTATATCTTATGTATTAGTTTGAAACATCTATTAATTAAATGCCTTGTAATCTGATGATATTCAAAATATACATTTCAATCATAGTTCATTGGTATAGGTATACTTGGATCGATATCTTGTGGAATGATTATAATAAGGTTACACTATATCAAATTATTTATTATCACATGATGAGGTGATGGTAATCATTAAAATTACCTCTTTGGTGTAATTGTCAATTATAAATGGTTTTTATATTATGACATTACATTTTATATAGTGTTCACATCATTCTTGTTATCACTTGGTTTGACCTTATAATTTAGTTTGATTTCAAAATTAATTATTTAATTAGTCATAGGAACTAACATATACTTAATTTTTTCAAAGAAATTAACTTTACTTCTTTGCCCCTCATTGTATGGCATAACTCATTAAACAATATGAATCTTATGAATATAATTGATTTAAGGAGAAATGCTATAACAAAAAATTTTAATGTATCTTGTAATTAATTTTCATCCATAATAGTGGTCATTTTGGCTAGCATGATATTTTATTGATGCACGTAATCACTAATTATTTCTTTATATCCTTTCTTAAGGTTAGAAATTTATGCATATGATAAATTCTCATCAACATTGATAGAAAAGTGAAATAGAAAATGGTCAGTAAATGGATTGAATGCACTTATTAATTCAAGAGGGAGATCATAAAACCATCTCAATGTATATTATTTAAGACTTATTTGAAATAACTTGGTCAATATTTTTTTTAATGCATAGTTTAAGTAGGCTACATGGCATGATCTACTATGTTGATAGAGATTACCTATATATTCATATAATGGGAATTTTAAGCTATGAATCCTATGGGTAAAGGGTAGGATAATATATCTATGGATGATGGGGTATAGATTAAGGTGTTTGAATCTATGACATGGTTATCTCTCAATGCCCCTTACTCTAATTAAAACACCTTAATATACACAATTGTAATAAGTTTTTCAAGGGAATGTGTATCAGGTGAGGTTAAAAATGGGATTTGTGTAGACATCATGGGATAAGTGAAGGTTTTCTACATAAGGATAGACATCATAATCTATTGAAGGAATATTATTTCCCCCAAACTTTGGGTAAATGTCATATAGGTAGCTAAAGGTGTAGGCATGGGAATAATATCAATAATAATTGTCTAAATACTTAATGTATAATCTTGGGCTAAATTTTTATACTCGTATTATTTTATATATAACATGTAATAAATATGACATGGATTAATATTAATATATTAAATGAATTTTTCATCTTCTAATGCATTTTGTTGATCTATAGTAGTTTTCTCATTAGTCTCAATATTCATGATAATTATGTCAATAAGATTAATAGGATATGTTGTAAAATTCATAGTAGGAAGAAAAAAGGGAGTTATTCAAGACCATTTTCATATATTTGTAATAGTATGCATTTTTTATTATATATTATAAGAATAGGATTGAAGGAATGTTTGGGATTGTTCATTAATAACTTTTGCCTCATTAGTGAAATTAGATTTGATCTTAGTTTTCCATTTTATTATATAACTAATCCATAGAAGATAAATTATCCATGTATAAAAATATGATAAGATTATTTTCATTATTTGAATTAACAAATAGTTTACATTCAACATGGTCATGATTAATGTGTACTATTAGGGAAAATTTAGAAACTAGTTCTTAAAATAAAACCCTAAAGCTAAAATCTAAAACCCTAGAAGGATGAAACCCTAAGGAAAAACATAAGGTTTTTTCATCACTAAATATGTGTATATGGTCACCAATAATATTTCCATAATTTTTACTAATGATTTAGATTAATCTAATTAAGATCAAACCTTGAAATGTCATTCAAATCAATAGATATGAAATACAAGCATACATATGAATGTAAACAACTGAAATTGATTCTTATATTTTGATAAGGATATAAAATAATAATTGAAATTACTAAAGAGAACATGATAATTATTTATTATAGTTGAGTGTTTGACTATGACTATATTTTTGGAGTGAAAATTAGGGATAAGGCATGCGACTTGTTTAGTTCTAAAACTAATCTATTATCTATGTTGGGTTAGATCTACAAGATTGGGTAAATATCACTAATTTATATTGACTTGTTGGTTATTAATGAAGTGTATAAGTATGTAAAAATACCTATATGGTCACCTTTTACTATCATTTCTTTATTTTTTATGATCTTAAACCTTGGTGATACACATAGATCTAATAATTAGCCTCCTTTTCCTTGAAATTGTATATGTGCTAGTGAGGGATAAAAACCTAAAAAGAGTAGGCTTGTGTATTAGGATGACTTGAACCTAATCACCCTCACATGGTGATTTAACACTGCCTAAGTATCAAATAATCCAAGGAGGGAAATCAAAATACACATAGTTCTCCCACTTAGAGTGATTTTAAAATTGTGTTCCTTCTCTGTGTGTATGCAACTAATGATTGGATTTGGTACTTTAAATTCCTTAATTTGAGTTAGATTTTGAAAACTTATGATTTGGACTGTGATTTATACTCATGATAGGTATGAAAATTGGTAATAATAAGGCATATGTCCTCAATGTGAAATAGTGTATAGATGTCCATCAAATAAGTTACAATTCCATTTTGAATGATACCCTATTTTTTTTATAAATAGATCTTATTGAATAATTCATCATGCCAGTAACATGTTATGCTTATGGTCCAACCCTAAGGATGGGGTTTATTTTATAAAATATATTTTTTTGGGAGTGGGCTAGTTATGATCAACACAGGTCATTATCAACTAGCAATAATGATTGTAATTGTTAAAGCTAAACTTTGTATAAGTGGACTAAACTAAGAGTATGGATATGTTTGTTTAGGATATTTATTAGGTTTGAAATGGATAGTGAGGTTCTTATAGGTGTATAAAAATAAAATATAATGTTTGAATCATAAGATAACATGTAAGTGTGAGAGGATTGAAAATTTGGACCTTGTTTAAGTGCTTAATTCATGTGTGGTAAATTTTTATCAAGCCTATCATTGTAAAATTATCGAATACCATATTTTGTATCTACATATATGTGTTGGAAATTCTTTTAATGTTGACCATTTATTAAAATTTATCCACCCTATTTAGAGAGGCATAAGAGGCCATGGAAATTTATTCTTTTCCTTATAGTGAACACCCACTCCATGAATTATTTTTTAAGATCCATATTACTATAATAAAATATTTGATATATAATATGGATCTTTATGGGTGACACTAAGATTCCTTAAATTTTTATAATTTTGTGGTCTAAGTAATACCAATAAACTTTTATATTTAAAATAGACCTTATTATTTATTCATAAATTATGGGCATTGCCACCTCATTCATGGAATGATACAGTGTGGGATAAAATTAATTATAGATTTTCTTGATGAAATGTCAATATTTATTCATGTATAACTTTGAAATTTTCAAATGTATAATAGTATGGGAAGTATGATTTCATTTAATAATATGCTCAAATATCACTCTAGCATATATACCATCCACCAAGTAAGATATTATATAAAAATTATGCCATTTATCACTTCTATGACTTCTTGTCTTTATATTGTATGAATTTATCTCTCCCAAGGTAAGGATTTTTTCATCATTGAAAATAATTGAGAGCAATGGAACCCAATTATTTTCAACATGGAAAATGTTTATAAATACCTATAACCTATTCATCAATTTCATCCCAATTATAACACTATGTCTAAATAACCTAATGGGAATGTAATTAACCTCTTATTTATTCACCCAATTATATAGATATTCAACCTAGTCCTTGAGAACTTCTCTAAAATTATGGTTATTAATCCCACTACTTAATTCTAGACCATTTTAGGGGGGGGAATGGATCATATTTTAAAAATTCCATGCTCATGAGAAATGCTATTTTATTCGTATGTTTATGAGATAGAAATATGTCTTCATAATTAATCCTATTAAAGACATTAAATAATAGGTTTATGCATGAAAATACCTTATTCTTGTATGTTTACAAATGAAGGCCTATGTTTAATATGGAAATCAAATCCTTTGAATAATTTATGTCATGTGGAGGGGTGCCTACATGGTATGATATCACCATTATTTATTCAACTTAGTGAAAATAGGATTATATTGCTTAGAGCCTAAACCCAATGTGTATGAAATAAAAACTAGAATTTTATAGATTTGGGATGTCCATAAGGAAAAGGGGACAAATCCATTATATTTATTCTTGTGTATTATAATAAATATTTAAATAATCACATGAGTGCATACAGACTCAATTGTTAATAACTTTCACATTCTTTGGAAGGCGATACAATTTTATTTCTTATTTGAACAATGGCCTATGTCGAAACCACTTTAAATATTAAAGTCATGATCTTATTTATATATTTTAAGTTAAAAGTGTATTAATTCAAAAAATGGAATTTCATAAATTTTCCTTATTAAAATATTAAGTCTGTTATTTTTTGTAGCTTTTCCTTTTAGAAGCAAAATTGAGATGTTTATGTGCCATCATTGAACATCCTCAGGATAATTATTGGACAAATTTAATTGTCATAACCCTTGTGAACTAAGAGATATTTTTTATAATAAAAATCATTATTGGGATGATTATAACCATAAAACTTGTCTTCCACTCATCTCAATCCATATGGAACTGTTTAACTCATCTCAAGCCACATGGAACTATTTAACTAGTTTTGACTTATGTAATGTGAAATTGTTAACCTTTTCATAGTTTTCATAACATCAAAGATTTTTTTGGTAATGATATTTTATATGTCTTAATTTATTTATATTTAAACATTGGGAGGATTTTTTAGAGATCCTAAAACTGATAGAATGCAATCCCAAATTGTATAATGAGTCAAAACATGACACATGGGCTTATGTTATTTATTCAAAGTCACATAATGGGAAACTCTTAAAATTGGTATGATAAAGTATAATTTTTGTGATAAATTATATTGTGAAAGATGGAAATATATGATGGATTAGAGTTACATTATGTGTAATATCTTCATGAATCCTTTTCAACTTGCATAGTAGTGGGAGATTATGAGGCCCTATAAAAGTGATATGTGGAAGATTGTGAGGCCCTATAAAAGTGATATGTGGAATAATTAAATTTATTTAGAGTTATATAATTTTGGTTAAAAACACCATAATTAATATAAGGTATGTGGGAAATAAATAGACTAGTTGTGACATCCTTAGACAAGCCCAAAATCACACAGCATATGAAGTCTTTGTGTAATGAAGTACAAAACTGTGAGGTTTGTTAAAATACCTCAACACCAAAAATTAAAAATAATTTATATTTTGAATAAAATTATATCTAGTTTAATAAATATCATAAAATAGAAAAATATTGTGTGATAGTCATTAAAATAACCGTAAAGTCTCAAGGTTCTCAATGTTTGGGTGTTAATATGGAAGTAAAGTGTGATAATGTGTTCACTTAAAGTGTGTTAAGGATAAATTTTCAATAGACAAATAAATTGGTGGTAATTATATGGGAATATACATGTATTGAGACAAATATAACACATCGATATATATTATGATCAAATGCATTTTTAAAAAAATGCCACAAACATTTTTAATATACTACAAAAACTTTTCAAATTCATATAGTGCATTTTTTATTTATAAAATTCCCAAATATAAAATTAGAAATATAATCTAATAATTAATAATTAATAATTAAATTTTAACCAGATTAACCAACCCTAATTTATGGTATGTTCTAAAAATATTCCTTTAGACAAGTAGGTCTCCACGTAAAATGAAATGGAGACATGTTGATCACAAATAATTTAAAATTATACAAGGAAAATATTTTTATGTGCTTTAAATCTATAATATCTAGTTAAATCTTGAAATAAAATCAATAGGATGTTAGAAAAATCTATTTTTTTACTAAATTTTAAGCATGGGTTTAAAATTCATCATATGACATACTAGGCTTTAACATCTAAAAGGGTCACACATGTTTTTACAATGATTAATTTACCTTGCCTTTGGAAATTCATTATTTAACTAAGGATTGATTTCTTAAACCAAATCTTACAAAGGGTGCTTTACTTCTCTCTCTCTCTCTCTTATTTTTTTTATGTGGATGGA
The DNA here is from genome assembly GCA_037957365.1 of Torreya grandis. NCBI lineage: Eukaryota > Viridiplantae > Streptophyta > Pinopsida > Cupressales > Taxaceae > Torreya > Torreya grandis. The sequence continues at coordinate 246,065 of JARHVA010008604.1, read as the reverse complement.
TTGAAAATGTAGGCTTGGTCATTTCTTTACTACCATAAATGAATATATAGCCTCGATAGAGATACATTTGGTTTCATTCTAGGAATTTCTCCATTTCCATAAAGATGTTGGTAACCCTGATAGAGATTTACTGAATCACTTTGTTATGACCAAAACCTTTTCATCTTTATCTAAATATTTCATGTTCCTTTGTTCCTTATTTATTTATTCATTTAATCTATTATAGGTTTGGTAATCAATATAGCTAGGTAGAATTATGTGTTAGGTAAATTTTATTGAGGCAATCTTTACTTCATTATTTATGTTTTACCATGTAATCTTATTTTTATTAAGTTTTATTATGTATATTTTCAATTAAAAACTATTCTTAATTCATATTGTGTTTTTGAAAAAAAGGTTTAATTCATAATAAGATCATGAAATATTTAGAATTTTTTTATTTTTATATTAACCCAAAATTTGACAAGTTTCACCAAATTCTAGATATTTCACATTACATATATCTTAGGTTGACCAATTTGGAAGAAACTAAAATGTATTCATATTTGGATCAGTGAATACAAATGTCAAAATCTTTAGCTTAGTTATTGGATAGATGCAAACATTTTTTATTATTTTTCTTTGCTATCTTGAAAAATACATATTCACAAACAACTGTAGAAATAAAAATATTATAATAAATGACAGCAAAATATGAAAATAAGATAATTTATAAATTTAACTAAGATAGGATATTGTTATACACATATCTTATATCTAAACTACAAATCATTTTTAAATCAAATTAGATATTGATGGAAAAACCAAGAAGTAATGTTTAAGTTACTAACCATTCACAAGAGTGAAAAATATGTCATTGCAAAAAAATTAACATTAAAACATTATTTCATAATATTTCATAAATATGATATATACAAATCCATAGTAGAGCAAACCTAGTATGTTTTCCTTTATTCTAGTGTTCTTTATCCCAAATTAGAACTAGATCTAATTTTATAAAATACTTAGCTTTATCTCTTTTATCAAAACATATTTTAACAATGTCCTAATGCTTATTGAATTTGT
>JARHVA010008604.1:147500-240000 GCA_037957365.1 Torreya grandis | reverse complement strand
ACCATGATTCAAGGCTACTTCCAACTCAAGAATTAAAACCTAGTACTCCAAAATATTAATAGTGTGAGAAAATTTAAATGGCATGTAGTAATATAACATTTACCATATGGTTAAATAATTTAAATACTTATTTTTTATCCCTATTTATAGTGAGATTGATCAAAATGTAAATTCTTCAATCTGAGTGAAGTAGAACCATTATCTATTTTAGTTTAGTGGGTTCAGTAGTGAGGGTATAAATACCTATGTTATAAGAGGCAAAATTTACCCTTTCATTTATTTTGTTATATTATTATTATCATTCACATTTTCACCCTAAGGAGGTATACTCTAGCCTCCTTAAATTTTATGTAATATTAAAATATCTCTCAAGTTGTGGGTGACTTATGGGAGACATGAGTCTCTAGATTGAATGGCTAGTTCCCTTTGCACAACACCTACAACTAAAAATTAATATAATTGATTTGAAAGAAAAGGGATAGAAGGAGATAAACAATAATATAATATAGGTGACACACCAATATTAACTCCAAAATCCCACTTGAAATTTCACTATGAAAAACAATTCACAAAATTGATCTCAACACCCAAGATTCTCCTAACAAAAGTGTTTCAACAAAGGTAGAAAGCAATGAATTTTTCAAGTTAGATGAATAGTAAGTATAATAATATACATTAATAGTATTATTTCAACTTAAAGAGACATAAAAAGATAAGTACACATCATGTGACCTGCTAGAAGCCATATTACTCACACCAAGCATGAGAGAGTGAGATGAACACAAACAGAGATGACTATCACTTTCCATTCAACTATGAAATACTTCACACACTTAAGAAATATTTTGAGAACTTAAAAACACATTTAAATATTTTATTCAAATTAAAAATTATTATTTAATTTATCATGGCTTCACCATACCAAATGTGGATCCCTTATAAGGCAAAAAGTGGCAACTTATATAGAGAATTGAGGAAGAGAGAGAGAGGGGCATAGAAGAAGAAGATTGCCAAGTGTCCACATGGAAGTTAAAAAAAATAGGGAGATATAAAATATTTCAATATGTCCTTAATTATATATTTATATCCTCTAAATATAATCCATCATACAAGTGGCATGGGATTTGAAAACTCAACTTGACACCTTGCATAACTCCCCAAAATGCCCTTCTTTACATATGAGAAGTGACAAATAGACCTTTTAATCATAAATTAACAATTATATTATTTAATACATATCATTTTAAACCTATAATTAATTTACAAACTCCTTTGGTCTAACATTTTAGTAGCAATCATCATTCATATGCCTAGGTTTATTGAAACCCCTTCATCTCCCAGGCCTAGCCTTGTCCAAGTGGCTCAAAAGCTGATTTCATATTCTCAAATGAATTATCACTATATGAAAAGAATTAAAATAAATTATTAGACATAAATAAATCCTTTTTGGTTCTTATAACAACTCCCAAGACTCCATTTTTCTCCTCAAGCTCTCACTAGGCCTCTTTTTATTGTAGTCCTAAAAACCTATAAATCTCCTTGTATAGGACACTATACAAATTAAATTTAAAAACAAAGGACATATTTGAGGACCCAGTATGGATTTAAAACTCCATTCCCATTTTTAGTTCTAGACTCTAAGTGGAAGTATATTTTTTAGCCCAGTCTCTATCCTCAATTAGGCTTCCTTACCTATAAGGTTGATTTTCTTCTAATCCAAATCTATCCCACACATGTGAAACTAACCAAAATAATTTTATTAATTTTACCTATCCTTTCACAAACATCCATGCTAAATTTGAGGCCCTAATACCCTATGGAAGTGTGAGAACCATGAAATGGCCTTAAAATCTAGTCTCATTTTAGGCCTATTTGAGACTACTTTGAAAATGAGCTTTGTTTGATCACTTTTAGAATGTCTAGTACAGATTTTTTGGATTTAATATATTAAATATATCCCAAATGACCAATTTTAATAGTTTTTAATCGTCCATCTATCCAAAACCTTATAAAAATTTTAAAAACTTCTTGCAAAATATTGCATTTAATGTAGGTTGTACAACTAAAAGTATAGATAAGTAAACTATGAGAACATAATTGGCATCCTTAAAAATATCTAGGAGGTTTTAGGATCAAACCAGGTCATTTCATTTTAATTTTAAGTCTATCACATCAGGTCTCTACTAGGGTTTTAGGAGGGTTTAAACCTATTTTGGTTCATAGCAATTGTTCATAAACCCTAGGCCCTCAATCCCTAAAAAAAATCAAAAAATTTAAATTTCATAGCCATCCTAAACTTTCCCTAGGTGATCAAGTTCCCATGCATCTTGATCATATAGTTTTGAGTGTAATATATTGACTCCTAGGTTGAAAATAGGCCATTAGAGAGGGGTTGACAGTCTTAAGCTTTGTTCATGAAGGTTTGAAACCCAATATAACAACTGATGCCATGAATTTGTATTATCAAAACCTCATTACCACCTCTGAATACCATTGGTTCTCATGCATAAGTTCATGGTCTCAATAATTGATTGAAATATTGCCTTAAAGTATAGTCATGCATGAGAGGAAATCAAAGTGGTTACAAAGGCTAAAGTGTCATTTTTATTACCTTTCCCTATCCATGGATGGTCTTGAAAAGTTTTTGATTTTTATATGAACTTATCATAGTCATCGAACCCTCACTCTAATCCTAACCAACCATTCTTCTCATGATTGCTCATATAGGTCTATATTTTGGAATTAGGTTTGTTTGGCATAAACAAGGATTATCGGCATTCAATGCTTTCTCATTGATTTTTAAGGTCTTATGGAGGTAAGACTATCACCAATAAAACTATTTTAAAGTGATTTACCTTCCATTATGTTTCTCATAGACCTCCAACTCTCTTAAATAAGCAAATGTCTCTCATAAAAGTAGGCAAGCATATAGCTTGCATTGGCTATGTAGGTAGGGTTTTAGAGAGCCTTGTAAAAAATTAACCCTTGTGAAAACCCTTAGGTATTTTTGAATTTTAATTAATCCTAGAACTTTCCTACAATTTCATCCAAACTCCAATATCATTGATAGTAGGTGTCACTCTTTTCAAGCTTTACAAATAGTATATCTTAATTAGTAACACTTTAGGTACTTATTTAGGTGTTTGAATGTATTTTTGGTTTTAGGTCTATGATTTCCAATAATTGTACCCTTTCAATGAATTTTTTATACCATTTTGAGCTTGTAACCTCATTCAATTTTCTCAAAACATTACATCCTTCCAAAGACACAATTGCTTTTTACACCATCTCAAAGTGTGGTTGTAGGTGGTCATTAGAGGAAGGTTTGAGAATTTAATTTGGAAATTGACCTTCTCAACTACACCATGGAACTTTTATAGGATTCCAAATTCATAAGAGTTCATTTTCACTATCCTACAAATTTTATTGACCTTTTTATGGCATTTTCAAACCCCTGATCTCTTGCCTTCATATGTAGACTTGCGTAGGAGCATTAGGCTTGTGAACTTAGTCTTGAATATCTCTTGACTTATAAATGGTTTAGGTTACTTAAATTGTTTATATATTTAATCATTTTATCACATCATCTCTTCCTTGATAGTTGGTTTTAGTCCAAAATGAGGACCTACAAGTTTGTCACATGTAGGTCTTCATTTTGCTTGTATGGATTAGAAAGACAACTCCCTTGATTGATTTGACACTTTTATTGTTATATAAAATATTTTATCATAATATATAACTTCTATAAATCCTATGGATATGTTTTTAAACATTATGCCACTTTAAATTTATCCAGTCACATGTACGAACTGTGTAAACAGCCAGTTCCTATACAAAGCTTATGTATTGAGATTTGGGTCTCTTTACTCATTCATGATTATTGATGATGTCATATGATTATAAAAAGTTAAAGTTAATATTTTAATGGGAACTCAAGGTCTTTTCACTATTTTAACACTATCAACCTAGACCTTATACCCCATGAATGTTTACTTACATGTATGTAGACCTGTGAATGACTAAAACACTTTATAACCTTATTTGAGAGTATAATCTGATATTAATTAAAATTAATTTGAATTAAAACCTTTTAAATATTAATTTATCATTATTAATTGGTTTCTTATTTACATTGAGGCTAAACATGGCATTTTAAACTATAGAATACCATTATGCACAAACCATGCTTTTAAAGAGCAAGATACTTTGAGAATGCATATAAGGATCACATTCCAAGGTAAATCACATGAATATTATGAAATTTATGGATCCTCCATGAAATATAATGCACTTGTAACTCTTGAAGGTGAAAAACATCTCAAAAAAACCAAAATAGACTCAAAATAGGATGATATGTTCACACACTTGAAACACCTTTCTCCTTTAAAGAAAACACATCATGAAGTTGAATTTATTGATGAAAATATCATGAAATGGGTAATTTTTATCCTCTAAAATCACTCCATAAAACCATTCTCATCCATTGAATTCTAGAATGAATAAATAGGAGTAAAACTAGACCCTACTTGAATGGATAAGGCATAGTGACCTATTGTCACTCTTATTAATTATTCATAAAGGAGGGGTCATGAATATACAAACCAATTATATTAAATTTAATCTAATTATGACCCCTAATAATTTACAAATTTTAATCTCCCAACTTTCTCTCTCTTGGTCATACCATGCATTTCATTTTTGCCTTTTTGAGCTTGTAAAGGTAACAATGGAGGAGAGAGAGTGTTTGTGCATCATCTATAAGACTTGAAAATTGATACAAAACCTAAAAATGACCTATGTAAGTCTAAGAGACTCTATAAAACCATTTTTATGTAAAAAATTATCTCTTAAGGCCATACAAGTACCCAAAAGTGATTGTAATGGAGTATTTTATTTAGTTTAGACATTGAACTATAAATGTTTCAAGTTATATCCATTATCTGACCCATGTTTGACATCAAGTATGTTAGGAGGTTTCTTTAAAAAAAATTCCTTTAGGATGGTATGTACAACTCCTCCAAATTAAGTCAAAAGGTGGACAAAATGACTTTTTGGCACATATCAACATTATAAGAGTTTAATGCATAAATATATGACTTTAAAGAGACATTAATAACCTTTTATAATGAATCTAAAACATGTCATGACCTTGACCACACTTTAAAACACCAAGACTCATAAATGACCCTAGGACTAAATAAGTACACATGAGACTAGACTTTGGAGAAAGCTAGACAATGACTAATGTGACCACATGAAGACCATTTAAGACTATTTAAGACCATATCAAGACCATATGCAAGTTTTGATAAACCTATGTAAAGTTTCAACCTATATGGGTTGACCATTTTTGACTTGGGGTCAAAAATTAGTCAACAATTATGTAATCATGTGCTTCATCTTAGGTTCCCTATCTACTCATATTTTATTATCCACTCCTCTCCAAGGTAATATAATATGGGAAAAATAAATATCCATATCATTATTGAGTGTTTTGGACTAATCATGACTTATAAAAATTACATATGATCTAGTGATATCAACTATATAATTAATTATTGAAACCGTTTTTACATGATAATTGCATGTGGAAATTTAATAACTCTTAAACTAATTTGACTTTAAACTTATGTAATTAGATAACAATCCTTTCAAACTTTATTAGTGTCAAACCTATTTTTTGGTAATTTCTTGTTATTGCGACATTAGTTAAGCCTCTTGAGTAAACTAAATAATTGTGAATATTTCCCCCACAAAAAATAATAATATGAAGAAAAGGAGGAATTTAAACCTTATTTTTATGAATCACTACATTTGTGTGTTACCTTTTTTATTTGTAATGGGTTTCTCCATGAGAGATTTTAGTAATAAATCATGTTGTTTTATCATTTGTGTTAGCTCATGCAATTTAATACTTGTCATAATTTTCTTCATGCACTCAATTAGATTGTAGCCTCTTTTTCTTAATGTCATGAAAGAGTATGTTGAATGAAATTGTTTATTTCTATTTTGTGGGGGAGGACCTATATTTTAATTTGGACCAAGAGCATTTTCATTGTTATTTGGTGGTGTTGAATTAGTAATAGGTTATTTTTACTATGTTATACTTCTAAAAGCATAGTTACTTATTTTTTATCATTGAAAATAATGAACATGATCTATTTTTTAATTTGGTTCATTACCTTATTGATTCAGAAAATGAATTTTTTTTAACATCATGATAGTGTTATGGGAATAAGGTATGTTAGAATATTATAATGTATCAATTTATTTATACCACTTCATACTATTACATATCCTTTTGTAATATTTAAAAGGTGGTATATAATTATATATATATATATATATATATATATATATATATATATATATATATATATATATATATATATATATATATATATATATATATATATATATATAATTATCCATGTTGTGTTATATACCAATTATACAAGGCTAACTCACAAATGTTAATTTTGATAAATTTATTTAGTAATTATATATATATATATATATATATATATATATATATATATATATATATATATATATATATATATCCATGTTGTGTTATATACCAATTACACAAGGCTAACTCACAAATGTTAATTTTGATAAATTTATTCAGTAATAATTCAAGATTTTTAGTTTGGTGATTTAATGGTCATTTATAGATTCGACATGTTAAATTTTGGTTCATGCCTTTCCCACCAGTATTTCTAACTTACTTTTGGAGATTAATAAAATAATTTCTAAGTTTATAGACCATTCATGGAATATATAATTTAGCTCAATTTGTGTTGAGTTTTTTGGTACAATTTGAGCATTGTTAACAATAGGGGTTAAATATTGGTTTTAGTTTTATGTTATTACATATTTCACATTATTATTGAGGAAACCCAAGTGTTTTTAAGGGTTTCATGTCCCAATAGTAATAGATTCATGGTAGGTATGGGATTTAACATAAGAAAATTTTAGGTTTAATTTGGAATTAGGTTCAATGATAGAACATTTAGATTTATATTTGTAATAGATGTAATAATATGTCCTTGGGGATTCATCTAAATATTAGTTTTATTGTCCTCAACATAAGTTTTTTTAAAGTATGGCATGGCTATATTTCTATAAACAAATAATTAATTCATGGGATCTAAAGCATTTTTATACATATTTAGTGTTAAAGGAGTATAAATCATGTACACTATTATTACATGACGGTACATATTATGAAACCTTACATTATAAATTATTATTATCTAATTGGGTTATCTTATTATACTAGTAATTATTGATATAATACACCAAAATTAACAAATTGTCCAAATTGTGCCAAGATGTCATTAAATCGATTCCAAATAGTGATTGAGTTTTCAAGAAAATTTAGGAATAAATCATATGTAGTATCTTGAAAATTAAATGGAAACAGTATGCATGCAACATTATCATGTCTTAAATTAAGGAGTATCAATGTATATTTTAGTGATTATATGTTTTTATTAGGAATACATCCTCCATCAAGTGTAAAATTAGAAAGATGTCTCTTAGAATTTATAAGTAAATCATGGACATGTCCAAAAATATTAATAGTAGACCCTACTAACTAGGCCATGGAACTAAACAAGTCAGGATTATATTTATTTGATTAACTTGGTTTAGGACATGAGATTATAGGTCTTCTCATATGAAATATATGCATTATATGTAATTCTAATGTTTAGAGAAAACATTGTTTAGATTCAGAGGTTGAGCTAGTTAATCTCACATAAATCTCCATATTAATTTAATCCAATTGATATGAGGCTTAATAACGATAAAAAAATTATGATCTTCCTTCAATCTAAAAATAATTTTTTATGTATATTTGTTTACCCACTCCAACATGTGATGGGTTTTCACCCTCTCCTTTAGTATAAAAAAACGCAACCCATGGAATGATTTGTAGGTATATAATTTTATAAATAATAAAGTGGTCTCCATAGAATTATAAGTGATGTGATCATTGATTTATTTCAAAACTTTGCTTATGAGTACACTATTTAGCCTTAATAATAGGCCAAGTTATACTAAGCATTAATATTTATAATGATGTTAATATAAAAATAAATAGTCCCAATAAAACAAACATCAAATAAAGATAAAGAAAGATAAGTAGAAAAAAAGTTTTCCCAAGTAGCAGAGATATTTTTTTAATGAAACACATTTTTAAATTTGATGTTTTTTATCCATTATTGTTCCAATTCTAGTGATTACTCAAACATGAACAAATATAGTTTTGGGTATATAGAAAGGTATTTTCAAACAAATTCATGTGTTATCACCATAAAAGAGAATTGACTATGGGTAAATAGATAATTGAGCGCATTCATCCATAGAATTAATATGATAAAAATATTTATAACAACAAAAATAGTTAAACCAATCTAATAACTCAATTTAACTAGTTTTCAATTCGCACACACAAACTTCATATAAAGATTAATTAAATTAATATCTCATGATTTACTTAAGAATTGAGAGACCAAAATGAACACAAACTCATAAAACACTCCAAATAATTTATGAGCTTCTATTATCTTTAAAAATATTCCTCCCTAAAAGATGTGAATAAAAAGTGTATAAATATTCTAAGGATGGGCACTACCACATCTAAAAGTGAAGTTTGCATGAAAAGATAAAAGTTTTTTTATAAAATTAAACTAATGATACACCATGAAAAAATGAAAAATAATTTAATATCAAAATAAAGATACAATTAGCTAAAAATCTCCTAAAACACTATGGTTGATCCTAATCTTTGAAAGTAATAACCTATTGACTTTGTAAAGCTATGGCACATGCCTAATAATCATTGTCTATCTAGGTAAACTTAATAATAGGCACAATGAAGAAGGATTCTCTAATTTAGTCAATAAAAATTATTTTTTAAGAAAGTGTATCATGCATAAATCATTAAAAGTTGTGGTTCTTTCAACCTTTACTTTGGAATAAGTGACTAAGTTGGCAACTTCACTATTTCTTCCCCTGTTCACTTCTAAGACCCTTTTTTTTTAAATGACCATGAAATTGAAAAACTAAATAGTGGCTTTATAGAAAACATATGTTAATTATTTGGAATAAATATTCAAAAGATACTAGTTTCCCTAGGATCTCAAATATTCTTTAATGATTCATAAATTATGTTTATTGCAGAACTCATATTATCATGCCATTCCTAAATATAAGTTTGCATGTGTATATAAAAACTCTAGAAAATGAAAATATCAAATAAATTAATATTTTTTATAAATGGAAGCATCCCTCTCTTTATCAACTTGCCTATATTTTCCATTTTTACCTCCAAATTAGTTGTATTCTCTTTATATAAATTCACTTTTTACTTTAGAGAATTAATATTATTTTTAGCTTTATAAATAGTGAACAATAGCTCAAATAATGAATCTAAAGACATTTTAACATTTTCAATAATATTTATATGAAAATTAGATCTAGTTTAATTTTATAATCTTCTCATTATTTTGATATATACCTTGGACCATGTTTTTTGTCATTTTACTAGTAGATTTCACTATATCTTGTAGATCTTTTGTGAATTATTCTCCTTAATTATACCTACCTTTCTTTTTCTTAGTTAATGATTAAACTTATTTTTTAGTCCCACACAAGGTGGGATTTTTTTCCTTTATTAATATTTCATCTTATCACTCTCTCTATTAAATTTTTGGATAGGCTTCAGAATTTTGTTAGCTACCATAATACAAACACCCACAATACATGCATAATAAATCTATGAAATATTGAAAGAAAAATAACATAGATTCATCTAAGTAATGTAGCTATCTATTTTTACTAATAACACTACTTGAATTACTCTAGTAGAACAATAACTCTCATCCAAAATATGCATCACCCATTAGCCTATTATATTTATCTAAGACATCTCAACAAGATCAAATGCACACATAAAAGTTATGGAGTAGATGAGATAGATTACCAAAAATCAAAGATAATAAAATGATATTCCTCATTAACTCTAGAAAATAAATACAAATGGATATAGGTAGATATATAGGTGGGAGAGAGAGAAAAACCCCATATTCTAGTGAATGTGGGACTAATATTCCCAAATGAACTAAATGGCCTCTAAGAATGTAAGCAAGCATAATGAACTGTGTAGACAAAACTTGTAGGATAAAGTCTACACCAACACCCCCATTTAATCATAGCTTAGGTGGGATAGAGAAATGGATCCTAATAATGAGGCCTAATGAGGTACCCAAGTACATAATGATGATCTCAATATCCTACAAAATATGAAGGATGTGTGCGTCCAAAAATAAGAGAGAGAAGGTAAGTGAATAATTTCACATGACAAATGTTATAGTAAGTCCCTTTGCAATAAATTTTATCTCATCATTTTGAAAGAAAGAAACCCTGAGATACTAAACTACTGAATTCCCACTCAAGTGGAATACAAGTAGGAATCATGATTTATATCTTTAAAAAATGCTCAAATTTCTCCCTAATAGTGATCAAATATGCCAAAGTCTGAGCAAGTATCACAGGACTAATATTAGAAGATGTAAAATAATAAACATATAATAAAGGGGAGAGAACAACCAGAGATGAAGATAGGCATGGAACATTCACTAAAGGAATGCCCATGAGAAGAGTATAGAAAGTATTAAAAACTATCAAAACTAAATAATGATCTACAAATGAATCACTTAGATCTATAAGATGAATGTCCATAGGAACATATGAGTCATTGATACTCTTAGTGTATATACTCTCACTAAAATCAATAAATTCCTCTAAAATGTAATCTCTTGAAGGCTCTGGAAGAGAAATAATTTGCATAGGAATAAATGTATAATATACAATGAGACAACTAAGGTCTAGTAGAATCTTGTTTTGTAGTGGGGGCTCGATATAAGGAACAGAAATATCCACCAAGGATATATCATCACAAGAAATAAAACCATAATGAGAGAGTACAAAAGACTCATAAGAGATAATAGGAAGTGAAGGAGGTGTGATGTAGGTCACAGTAGGATCCCCAAAAAGACTCTAAAGCATGCTCCAAATATTGAAAGAACACTCTGTGTTCTCCACATGGTGACGTATATCCCATGAAACATGTAGTAATAAGTGACCATAAACATAGTCATAATATTCATCCCAATCATAATATTGACCTAGTTCAAAAGGAGTAGGAATTTATCCATATAAGAATGGAATAATTTATTGTTCCTTGAGTGAGCATTCCATGTACAACTACCATGAAGCATAATTATTCTTACCAAGAAGGACCACTAGCATAGACTTAAACTTACTCCTTTGTAATCTCTCAAATGGAGTCATAATGACTACAAGAAGACACCAAGGAAGTTAAATAGTACACAATACAAACTACAATGAATCCTTGAAGGACACTTATGAATGAGATGTTGGGAATAATCAAGAATGTGTCTTAGTGATCAATTAGTTTTATATTAAGGAGTGATAATTCACACTCAAAATGGGTATGTTGTACATAATAAAAAATACATCCACATGTGATCATTGGTATATGAAGTACAATACAAAAAGCAGTAGGGCCCATAGCACATGTAACCCCTCCTAAATATGGCACTTTAAAAATTTAGTTATTTTTATAATGAAAATAGGACCAATATGTGGGAAATTAAAAATGTGAACTTTTAAAAAATATGGTGCTCAATTTAGAGCTATCAATCAAAAGTTATGACATAATCAATTTCACGTAAATGAGGTCTATTTATAAAAAACTACACTAAAAGATTTAAAAACTTGAACAAACAAAGTTTAAGGTATCCTTTTAGTTATATTTATAATAGGCATGGAATGATATACCTCTTTAATCAATCAAATGTCATAACTAACCCCACCTATACACCCCTATGTGATTTTTATAGGAAAAGGCTTATTTGAAGGTGTTTATTTTAAAAAAAAGCTATTTTAGATAAAATTAAAACAAGTTTTAAATTTTAATTTTTTAAGGGAATTATTAGGTAATCATAATTTTAATTTTATAAAATAAGAAAGTCATCACCATGTGAAAGTTCACAGGTCTACAAGGAGGAACGCCAAGTAGCCAAGAGGAGAAAGAAGCTTGTTGGAGGAGTAATGCAAGTCCAACAACTTTGGGAACCACCAATATGAGTAGGTTTGACCATGGAGGAAGGATTAAAATGTATTGGAAGATGCCAATGAATGATGTGTTTCCTATGGATGGAGGGCACCAATGATAGAGGTGTCAATGAGTCTCCATATCTTACATTTTTAGATTTAAAGGGTCCACCATTAGAGATATACTCATATCAAGAAAGAAATGCCATTTAAATGAGGATGTAATGCATCAAAAAACCCAAGATCATGTTGGAGGATTTAGGTATAATGTATCTTGTACATGCATATTATTTGTTGAATGGAGGGTTCAATGGCATCATGGAGATTCTAGGAGCACATTGGAGTGCTTACAAGTAGGCATTTAGACTAAGAGTAGACCATGTAGTGGTTGGGTGTTTAAATGGAGGTCTAAATCAAGGGTTGAGACATCACCATGAATCTTAAATCATATTTTTAAGAAGGTCCTCTTGATTAACATGCAAAACCCAACCAAAAAACATGTACATGAAAAATGCCAACATATCAGTAATACCCTAGATTTTGCAAAAAAGAACCCTTTGGTCACTTTAACAAATCTTAAGGTTTTTGAAATTTTTATTTAAAAAAAAAAACCCTAAATTTCATAAACCCTCTAAAATTTTGAATATAACCTTTATACTTTTCAAATAAAAACTACAATGCCACCACAACACAAACCAATCAAAAAACCACTCAGATCTCAAAGAAAATAAAGAATCTCACCAAAAATTTGAGAAAAGGAAAATGACCATTGAGTGAAGATTTGATACCATGTCATATTTATTCAAGACCTCTTTATCCAAAACTCAAAATTCTTGGTTGAATAATATTTAAAAAACACAAATAATAATGTTATCTCTAAGAAGAGATGTTTTATTGCTCAAAATTCTAGATACAACATATGTTTATCTCTGGGAAGAGATATCTAATTACCTTTTCAGGCTACATCTATTTTTATAAGTAATTTTAAGGTAGGAGGAGGTTATGAAAGGTCACAAATCTTGAGGGAGATGAAATGGTTTGACTTCCATGAATTACAACGATACAAAATTTGAGAAATTACTATTTTTAGAAACTTACTATTTTTAGACTACACTACTAAAATTATAATTTGGGTCACTTCTATTTGGTTTTAAGGGGTAAAAACCACAAATTTAATCTTTTTCCATCTCACGGCATTCCCCTCATTTTTGTATTTTCAATGGTTCAAATGGGGAGTCAAACAAAGCTATGGTGCAAAAGCTATGGCTCCTGAAAGTTCTGCCACCAATTGGAGTAGGACCGTCCCCCAAATTGTCACCTAAAGTGTTTCATGGATCACCTCTAAAAAATATAAAATGCACACATGAAATATATAGAGTAGGTGAGAGATATTAACAAAAATCAAAGAGCATAAAATGATATTCCTCATTAACTCTAGATGATCAATACAAAGGGAGAGATGTACATATATAGGGGGAGAGAGAGAGAGAATTCCCACTTTCCATTTAATGTGGGAATAATATTATTAAATGACCCAAATGGCCTCTAATACCATAAACAACATAATGAACCATGTAGATAAAACATGTAGGATAAAATTCTACACCAACATAATCCTCTATGTTATTATATATAAGAGAGGAGGATAGGGTTATGATTAGGGTTAGGGTTTTAGTGAGTAGTTATAGATAAAATAAAAAAATATTAGTAGAATTAAATAAATTATTTAATTAATTTATAATATTTTCTAATAATAATTTTTGGGTGAGTATGCACCAATTAGTGCCTACCCACAAATTAAAAATAATACAATTTCATCTTAAAACAATACAATAGTGTATGATTAATTAAATACACTAACATCCAACCTTAATATGTACTTATATGAAGGTAATGGTGGAGGAATAACTATGCTATCCCCCCTTGATGAAAAATTCCTTCATTCCCAAAAATTTTTTGAGCTAAACAAATCGGGACTCAAACAAGGTTTTTTTGATGTCTATAACTTGATCATATATTTTAAAGAAATTAAAATCAAATACATTGTCCTATATCAAATGCCAAATATAATGCATGTGGATCTCAATATGATTTTTGTATTGGTATTACACTGGGTTATGAAAAATATGGATAATGATCGAACTATTGCACTAATGTAGTGTGGATTGGATCTAGGTAAATCTAAAATTTATAAAGTAAGCATCAAATCCAAAATAGCTCATGGATAATAGTGAAAACTCAAATATACAAAACTTCATTAGTATAAAAAGTAATATTAATCTAATTTCAACAATACCAACTTAGGTGACATACCCCTATTGAGATCAAAATACCCCCATCTCTAAAAAATGGGGACCATTGTGTCAAATTATGTAAATCTGTACCCCAAATTGAAATTTTCATTTGATCAAGAGCATCATTAACATGTTTGTACATATTTTTTATTTTAATATCATCCACTCCTATTCTAGTTGGCTTATTAGTTCATGGCTCTGGTTTGATCTTATTATTAATATTGGATCTTTGTGTTTTAGGTTATAAGCTCAATGGAGTTCATTAAAAATGGGAAATACTTTGGGTTTTATGTCTAAATGGTTTACTAACCTTTGGTCTATAATTGGTTAAGGTAATTCATATTTTAATTGATAAAACCCTAGTCTAAGATGTTAACCTAGGTTCTTTTTAAATTTAACTTTGGCAAGAACATTTTATGTGAGAACAATTAATTTTGTTATGGACCTAATTTAATTTTTATCCTAAGGCTTAGTCATGTTTTTCAAAACAACCAAACCTTAGCCTAATAATTCTATGTTGGGTCCCTTTACACCCTGAACCCCCTTTTTTTTATCTTAGCATGGTCTGACTAATGCAAGGTCCATTTTGTATATCCTAGACAAGTCATAAAGCTTTATCTTAAAGTAACCCTAAGTTAAAACCTTATGGATTATCTTTTATTATTCGTAAGGTCCTTTTATGTTATGTTTCTGACCTTGGTCCAAAAAATTTATGCCAAGTCCCTTTTAATTCAAGAAGTCACTTTAATATGTCTTGGACCTAGCTTAAGACTTTAACCTAAATATTTATTCACATTTATTAATACGAATGAGAACCTTAGCTTAAGTCTTATATATTATTCTTGAGATGACTTAAGTATTATACTTGTCTACAAGATCAATGACCCATGTTTTCTTGGGTGAATTTAATCCAACAGGGTGAGATCAAAATGGAAGCTAAAAACAGGGAACCAATCTCATTTAATCCCACAGATCATGATCTATGACACACATTTAATCGGATAAACATGATCCAACGGCATAAGATCAAAATTATAAATTAATCATAGGTCCCCTTTTATTATGACATAGACTTAGCCTAAATTTTTACCCTAAATTTTTAATTGTATTTATTAATACAATGAAAACCTTAGGCTAAGACTTTATTCTATGTCTTCCATTATTTGTAGGGTCCTTTTTTATGTTTCTAGCTTAGGCTAAAAACCTTATGCCAAGTATTTTATAAATTATGGGGTCCCCCTTTATTATGTTTTAAATCTTAGACTAAACTTTATCCTAAAGTTTATTAATGTTTATTAATACAAATTAAAACCTTAGTCAAAAAAACTTTAGCCTAAGTTCTATATATTCTCGGGCCTAAATTTCATTCTTATATGTAGGATCAATGATCCATGTTGGCTCAAACAAGATTTATCCATTGGAATGAAATGAGCATTGACAATTTAAAGCTATAAAATGATGACAAGTGTCACAAGTTTGTTAATATGATATTGAGAAACCAATGGCATTTGACCTCAAAGATCAAGATCTAACAAAGTGTGTTTACTTGGACAAAGATAATATAATGACATAAGATGAGATGAACATTGAAAGGTTAAGATAGATGTGGAGATAAATTTGGTGAAAGCACATTAACCTAGTAGATCTGATAGAATATAGGGCATAGAGGTCCCATAGAGCTGCTAAGTGGCACATGCATGAAGTAGAGTGAACCCAAAAGAGACAAGTAGAAAACTTAGTAAATAGTCTTGAGGAAGTAATTTATAATTGATGGTCATGTGGCCATTAAATATGCTCACATAAATGTCAAATGATGAGTGCACAGACATCAAAATCAAGCTCACCAAATATTCCTAAAGAGGAACCTAAAAATTGATAGTCACATGGATGTCAAAGACGTTCCTATGAACATCAAATTATAAGTGTGTATAAATTAATTTTAAGATAGACATTCAATGTGGACATTTCAATAGGCTCAATACCAATGACATTTAATCTTATGGATCAATATCAACACATCATTTTGATCCATGTAAATATGATCTAATGGTGCAAAATCAAGATGAGATTTCAAATGGCAATGGTCATTTTTTGAATATGAATGAACAAAGTGTTATGAAAATGCTATGATGATGCCACACAAGTATAAAATGACAAATCTAAAGATCTTATGGGTTTATAAAGGAAAATGTATAAATGTGAATATCTAACTCAAATCTAAGGCATGAAGTTCATATAATCTCAATAAACTACCACCATTAAAGCTTTGAGAGAACTTTCAAAAAAGATCTAGCTCATGTAAAATACCTAACTCAACCTATATTTAGTACAATCAAACCCAAAAGAGTGAATTATCATCTGAGCCAGAGAAATTTAATCCAAAGTCAAAGATCAGTCCACTAGTGAGCAATTTGACCTAATTTAGACCATGGTAGCTTGAAAAGGTACTTCTAGGGAAGATGTGGAGCTATATCTAACTTCAGATGCTGAGGGGAGAGTCTTCAAAGATATGTAATTTTATTCCACCACCCTAAACATGGGAGACAACAATTGATCCAAGTTATTATGGACCATTAAGGAGCAACTAAACATCACAAGAGAAGAGGAAAAGAACATGTTTATGATAAAGATATTTTATGACATTATCTATTAAAGTGAGAATCCTACATCATGCTACAGTGAAACCTAAGGTACTGTATTGCTTAGACATTATTGCTCCTATTTTTAGAGATACTAAAATTAATTAGGGTATGATAGTTCATGAGAATAACTTAAGGTAAATTTCCTATATTTCTCCTATAGCCTTTGAGAAATACTATAAATTTCTCAAACCTTGTTAGGTTGTGGAGTTAAAAGCTTCACTGTTATGCAAATTGTGGAGGTTGCTGGAGTTAGACAGTCATCGACATCGGTCAAGACCAACCGACATCAGTTAGGGTCGATCAGAAGCTGCCAACATCAGTTAGGTATCAGCTAATGTCAGTCATCTCTAAATAGATAGGAACTAACATCGATCACCTGTGCATTTCCATAACTGTTAGTTAGACGAATAGTTAGTTTGATGAACAGTTAGTTTTCATGTAAAGACTAATTTTAGTCTAGAATTTGCTTTTCTAATTATTGTTTGTTTTAGGATTTATTTAAGAGATCCATGGGGCTATATTGTAAAGTGTGTAGAAAAGTAAGGTCATTTGATCTGTGGGGTAGCAAGATCAAGTAGATTTGCAAGTGTGCCAAGGTTGTGTGCAAGATCAGTTGATCTATGGGGTAGCAAGATCAAGAAGATCTGCAACACAAGGAAAGAAGGATCAAGGACAAGTCTAAGGACAAAATGATTAGATCCTTCACTTGAAGGAAAGAACAACAATTGGGTTGGTTTTCTCAAGGGGTGTAAGATCAGTTGATCTGTAGGTAGCAAGATCAGGGAGATCTACATGGTAAGCAAGGTCAGTTGATTTACGGTGTAGCAAGATCAAGGAGATCTGTGGATGTGTGTGTGCAAGGTCAGTTAGATCTGTGGGGTAGCAAGATCAAGGAGATCTGAAACACAACAAGGAGCAAGATCAAGGAGATCTTCTTGTGTATGTAAGGTAGACAAAACAACCATTGAGTTGATTGTCACTGTGTATTGGTATTGTAGGAAAAATAACTAGTTGAGTTGGTTGTCATAAGGACTAGAGGAAACAACTTGGTATTGAGTTAATTGTTGATTGTAATTGAGAGAGAGAGAAATATTGAGGGAGAATTACTGTACACCCAAGAGGTGTGGGGAGAAAGTGAGATTTCTTCATTGTATTTCCTTCTGGAAGAGTGTTAATACAAGATTGTATTGTCTCTCATATTCTTTGTTGTTTTTGAATTCTAGTTACATATTACTTCTGGTTAAATTTTGTGTTTAGTTGCTTATACAAAGGTAATCAATTGTACTCTTAAGGAGTAGGATCCTCACAAGTGGTATCAGAGCTTTCTATTCTAGATCCTAACAATTGGTATCAGAGCTTTCTGTTCTAGATCTTGGCAAGTGGTATCAGAGCCTGGTTGAAGGTTTATCAGAGCTAGCAGGTTAGTGTTTGTTGATTACAGGTCACTCTCAGGGGTTTTTGATTGAGTGGGAGTAAATCAATGGTAGAAGAAAGTACACTAAGAATGGAGAAATTTAATGGCAAGAATTATCAATTATGGAATTTTGGAAAAAAAGGGCATGTAAAGAAAGATTGTTGGTTGGTAGAAGATCAGCATGAAGGAAATAAAGAAGCAAATGATGTAGGTATTGTTGCATAGGATGCTCTTATATGTTCCTTGGATAAAGTAGAATCTTGGGTTTTAGATTCTGGTGCCTCTTTCCATGCAACCCCAAATAGAGTATTTTTCCATGAGTATGTCCATGGAGACTTTGGAAAGATTTATTTAGGGGTTGGTGAGCCTTGTCAAATTGTTGGCAAAGGGGAAGTGTAGCTGAAATTGCAGATGGGCAACACATGGGTGTTGAAGGATGTCATGCATGTTCCCATCCTAAAGAGGAGTCTAATTTCTATAGGAAAGTTGGGTGATGAGGGTTGCATAGTAACTCTCACAGTGGAATATTGGAAAGTTTCCAAGGGTGCACTTGTATTAGCAAGAGGTAAGAAAGTAGGTACACTTTATCTATCTACTTATATTACTGATTCTCATTCTATTTTATCTACTTCAAATGTAGATGCAAATATGTGGCTCTGTAGGCTTGGTCACATGAGTGAAAAGGGAATGGATGTTCTTAAGTCAAATGGTAAGCTTTCAGATTTAAAAAGCATACATCAAGATTTCTATAAGAAACAGAAGAAAGTGAGGTTTCTTGAAACTAGGTCAACAAAGAAGAAGGTAGCTTCTATTGGAGGATCATAGTATTGCATAAAGAGGAAATCTAACATTTTTGACAAAGTTAAGAACTAGAAAGCCTTGGTTTTCAAGGAGAAGATTATGGACAGAGATTAGCTCAAGAGGCTGAATAATTTAGAGTAGGGTAGTGTTGATTTGGACAATGTTATGATCCAAAATGAGCTCACGGGTAAAAATCATCACTCATAGGAAAACACAATTACCGACGTCGGTCAAGTGAGAACCAACATTGATTAGGCAGGAACCGATGTCGATCATGTGCAAACCAAAGTTAGTGATGTTAGGCATGTGGACACCGATGTCAGTCAAGAAATTGACATCGGTGACCAAGTGGAAATGACATCAGTCGGGTGTAGATCAAGGTCGGCCAGAGGTGACCAAGATCGGTCACTATTAAAATGAAATTTGGGTGGACAGCAAGCTTTCAAGGAGTCTCAAATTCCCATGAGGAGGATTGAAAGGGTAAGTAAGCCTCAAATTTATTATTCCCCTTCTTTATACTACTTGTTGCTCACTGATGGTGGAAAACTAGGAAGTTTTAAAGAGGCAATGCAGGTAGAATCTAGGAAACAGTGGGAGCATGGCATGAATGAGGAAATTGATTCCTTGGAAGAGAACTAAATGTGGGATTTGGTAGAGTTGCTAGCTAGAAAGAAAGAACTAAAAGATGAATGGATTCATAGGTTAAATAAAGGAGAGAATGGATAGGTGAGATAGAAGGCCAAGTTATATGGTCTTGAGCAAGCTCTAGGATAATGGTATAGGTTTGACAGGTTTATGACAAAGCATGGCTTTAGCTAATGTCAATGTGACCATTGTGTTTATTTTACTAGGTTGGATAATGGTCGCTCAATTATTAGTGTATATGCTTGTTGCAGGGTCACACATGTAGGGATTCGCTAAGCTAAAGGTAAAAGTAGCTTAGACATGTGCCAAGAAGGATTTAGGAGGAGCAAAGAAAATCCTTGGCATGAGTATTTCTAGAGACAGGGAAAGTCACAAGTTGATTTTGTCTCCAGAGGATTATGTGAATAAGGTAGTGGAGAGGTTCAATTTATAGGATGCAAAACCAGTAAGCACACCTATGGTTGGATAGTTAAAGTTGAGCTATGACCAGTGTCATAAATCACATAATGAGGTTGAGTGCATGGTATGTACTAGACCTAATATTACCCAAGTAGTGGGAGTTGTCAGCAAGTTTATGGCCAATCCAAGGAAGGAGCACTGGAAAGTAGTTCAGTGGATTCTCAGGTATCTGAGAGGGACCAGCAGTAGGTATTTATGCTATGCAAGGTCAAGCACTTCTCTACATGGGTATGTAGATTCAGATATGGCAGGTGACTTGGATGATAGGAAAAGCACCACAGGACATGTGTTCATTATTGGTGGAACGGTAGTTAGCTAGATTTTAGAGTTGTAGAAGGTTGTTGCAGTCACAAAAGCTAGCAAGGATAAGAATCCTACAGATATGTTAACAAAGTGAGGAACAAAGGAGAAGTTGAATCTTCATTCAACTTCTGTTGGTGTTCAAGATTGAACTTGAAGAGGAATACAAGCCAGAAATAGATTAGAGGATGTTGTTGTATAGGTATAGGTGTAGTTTTTTATCTCCAAGTGGGAGATTGTTAGGTTGTGAAGCTAAAAGCTTCATTGTTATGCAAATTATGGAGGTTGCTAGAGTTAGACAGTCGTCAACATCGGTCAGGACCAACTGACATCAGTTAGGGTCAACCAGAAGCTGTTGACATTGGTTAGGTATCAGCCAATGTTGGTCATCTCTAGACAGATAGGAACTGATGTTGGTCTCCTGTGTGTTTCCAGAACTATTAGTTAGATGAACAGTTAGTTTGATGAATAGTTAGTTTGCATGTAAAGACTAATTTTAGTCTTGAGTCCACTTTTCTAATTATTGTTTATTTTGGGATCTATTTAAGAGACCCATGGGGCTATATTGTAAAGTGTGTAGAAAAGCAAGGTCAGTTGATCTATGGGGTAGCAAGATCAAGGAGATCTACAAGTGTGCCAAGGTTTTGTACAATATTAGTTGATCTATGGGGTAGTAAGATCAAGAAGATCTACAACATAAGGAAAGAAGGATCAAGGACAAGTCTAAGGACAAAAGGATAAGATCATTCACTTGAAGGCAAGAACAACAATTGGGTTGGTTGTCTCAAGGGGTGTAAGATCAGTTGATCTACAGGTAGCAAGATTAGGGAGATCTACATGGTAAGCAAGGTCAATTGATCTACGATGTAGCAATATCAAGGAGATCTGTGGGTGTGTGTGTGCAAGGTCAGTTAGATCTGTGGGGTAGCAAGATCAAGGAGATCTACAACACAACAAGGAGCAAGATCAAGGAGATCTGCTTGTGTATGTAAGGTAGACAAAACAACCATTGAGTTGACTATCATAGGGTACTAGTATTGTAGCCAAAAAAACTGGTTGAGTTGCTTGTCACAAGGACTGGAGGAAACAATAACTCGGTATTGAGTTGATTGTTGATTGTAATTGAGAGAAAGAGAACTCTTGAGGGAGAATTACTATACGCCCAAGAGGTGTGGGAAGAAAGTGAGATTTATTCATTGTATTTCCTTCTGGAAGAGTGTTAATACAAGATTGTATTGTCTCTCATATTCTTTTATGTTTCTAAATTCTAGTTACATATTACTTCTGATTAAATTCTGTGTTTAGTTACTTATACAAAGGTAATCAATTGTACTCTTAAGGAGTAGGATCCTCACAAACCCCAAGTAGATATAACCTCAATCAATGAGTGGGCTAATAATAATGACCTAAAGACCATCCTTATCTCATGGTTATATTCTAAGAATCAAGTGTTCTTTGATTTCAATGGCAACATCCCAATTAGCCAATTTAAACTAGGGATCAGGATGATCATGACTATGATGAACTAGTTGTGTGGACAAACTCATGGTCCCCTTTGTTTATTTCATGACTAAGAAAAAACTCACCTCTCATCTAAGTGAGATCATTAGCACTTGTTTGAGTAGGTATTTCTCTACAATTAAGAAGAAGACTTGGGGTCAATTTTACATGATGTCATACTTATTAGATGCCTTACTTGCTACAATGAAAATTCCCAACCTTAGGGAATGTTTTTTT
Source organism: Torreya grandis (assembly GCA_037957365.1). NCBI lineage: Eukaryota > Viridiplantae > Streptophyta > Pinopsida > Cupressales > Taxaceae > Torreya > Torreya grandis. The sequence continues at coordinate 217,558 of JARHVA010008604.1, read as the reverse complement.
ATGGGACACAAATAGTCTCCCAATATTAATCCAAGTTGCATATTTTCAAATACATGGACCATATTCAATTCATTTGTGATTATGTTTATCGAGCCTTAGTTGAGGCCATCATAGAGATCCCAATGATGAGGGTCAACCTTATAATCAAGAAGAATGTTGAAGCCATGGGAGATATATGACTATATTGAGATTACACTATAATCAAGATTGAGGTAACCTAATCCACCCCACTCATGCTACCAGTTCATGTGCCAATCAAGCTAGTAGAGCAGGAAGTGGCCTACTAAATATGCAATGGGATAGTTAGATTATGTAAAACCAAGAGGAACATACTAATCCATGCCCTCCCCATAACCATTGGTAGGACTATGTTCCAATAATGGGATAATATAGAGGTTACATCTAAACATAGAACCTCTTTCAATTTTTAAGTTGATGAACTAAGATAATGGTGTAGAAACCTAAATCTAGCCACCAAATAACCTCCAACCAGGATTTTGGCCAGTTTCCACTTAAAATACACAATTAGGCCTAAAAACACTAAACCACATTAAAAGATTTGAAATTGACATATTAAAGTGCCAATTTTGGCCAAGGTATCCCTAAATGGGGTAGTGTAATTTATGGGCATCTAACTTTTATTAGATCATTTCGAGTCAAAATACTAATTTTGTACTTAGGTGCTCTAGATTGCTCTTTCTTATAAAATCTCTTGCATAAGACACATGCCTTTGTTATTTATTATTAGTAACTTCCTAAATGGGATAACATATATAACACATCTGACATTGCCTTCTAATTCTAATCTAGTCAAATTTTAGACCAATAACAAGGCATTATGATCAATTTGAGTAATTTGTGCATAAAGTGCTTAAGAATGATTATGAGCTAATTAACCCAAATCAAGGCATAATTAATAATTCCATGGAAACAAGTTGAAAACTTTATTTTGTAAATAAATATGGAATATATAAATCATTAGGTGACCTCATTTCTTGGGAAGACATCCCTAGGCCATAAATGCCACAAATATCAGGATTCGTGCCCTCCATGCCTCATCAATGCCTTCCATGATACCCTTTATGCCTCTTAATTTCCCATTCTTCTAATGTCTTGATGAGGGTAATTATAAACTTAATTCAAAAAATTTAATTAATCCTCAACCACACATCTCAATTTTAGGATGGATAGTTCAGGTTGATTCTAGACATTCACAAAAATCTATAAATAAAGAGGCCATGAACATCATTTTTAAGCTTAATATATGCAAAGTTATAATTCAAAATTGATTAGAAATCTTCATTAAATTAGTGTTACCATGTCAAATTTATTCCAAGCCAAGCTAAAGCCACAAGGTGACAAGGAGAAGAGGAGATAGCCAAACCTCCTTTGATGAAGACTTCATGAACACAAGCCAAGCAAGCCACTACAATAAGAATTTTGGAGCATCCAAGAAAGGTAAAACAAGGTTTCTTTTGAATTTTAGTTTTGTGTTTTATTCATGTTTTCTAACTAATTTCTCCCTAGTGTCTAGGCCTATAGATGTTACGCTAGTTTGTTTGTTTCTTTCATTTTATTTTCATTTTAAAATAACACCATACTAACCATCCTCTCTTGAGTCAAATTCTTAGTTCACAAATGCGACCCATATGGAAGGTTTGAAAAACATTTGAAGGAAAAAGAGATAAATATGACTTATGAGCACCAACCTAGCCCTTATAACCCCATATACACTAAGACATATTCATTTTTTGAGGTCTTGGGGAGATTAAAGAAAGATAACATCCAGCCAGAAGATAAGATGCTTAGAAAGCAAAAGGGATGTGATGACAGGTGGCAGTTAGGACCTAGATAGTAACATTCACTTAGTGGTGAGTCATCTAGACCTCCACAAACATTACCATAAAATAAAGAGGCATTAGTTTCACAAAGGCTAGAAGAGAAGAGACCTGATGAGATAGCATCATCTTCAACCTAAGTAGTAGAATAAGGGTCACTAATTAAAGAGATTAACATGGTAGTAGACCCTAGGGAAACAATTGATTATGCACTTACAATGCTAGTTAGTTCCTATGAATCTAATGAATAAGAGGCTAAAGTTGAAGAGATATAGAAAGAAAAGGGGAAATAATTGGCTTTGGGCTTAGTTCAAGTGGATACCCCAAAGAGAAAAGTTGAGATGGCATTGGTCCTAGTAGGAATCAATAGGCCCAAGTTGATATTCACTCATCCTTTGAGTTAGGTCAACCTTTTTAGTGAGTCAAACCCAATCCAGGGCCCAACCATCCCCGAATGGTTTATATATGGAAAATTGTAGGAGATCCTTACTATACATCATCCTTGGGTAATTACAAAGTTAGTCAACATCATTATCCATGATTAACTCAAGCCAAGTATATTTTATTTATAAAAGGGAGAGGAACAAAGGGTGATATCTCTAAGGTAACCAAGGGAAAAATAGATGGAAACCCCAACCATAAGGATAATAGAGTCTTTAGTTGGTGTCAAATTTGACCCAAAAATTGCTAGTTTATAGAGGGTGACAAAGAAGAATGCCATGGTTGGAGGAGAAGAGTTCACTTTTCAAAAGGTGGAACCATTTGTTGGCTTGACTCTAGTAGGATGACAAAACTAGGAGAAAGCCTTATTTTTTAGGAAAATGTGCTTGAATTGGACCAATTGTAGTTATCCCAATTATAGGTTACCCTCAAAGGAATGTAGTAACACAAGGATAATCTGAAAAAGCAAAAGGAAAATTTAGAGAAGAAAACTATATTATCAATTCTTGATGCTATGATTAAGATGTTTGAAGCATCCTTTTATGACATGTTTAATTTTCTAAACTTAATAAGGTTCAGATAGAATCTATTGAGAAAATAAAATGCAATATTAAAAGGGTTAATTACCCATTATTAGAATTCAAGGGATAAAATGAAATAATTTATCAACATCTTGGTGGAAGATCAAATCCCCAATTTCAAAACCATCAACCTAGTTCATTTGAGTATAGTCATAGGACTACTTATGGACAAGATCAGAATCTTGAACACATGGTCTAAAATTTTGGAAATACTCCTTAAGGACGATAAGGATCTACTAAATATGATGGAACATTTCCTTGGGACATGATCCTCAAACCAACTACACTCAACTCTATGGGCCTCATCACAGATGAAGAGTTCAAGCATAGAACCACCCTGGTCATGTAGGAAGTGAGGAGAAAAAGACAATGTAAATCTAGAATAGATAATAGAAGGGCCATAAATATGATCCTAATGGCAAAAAAAATATTAATAAAGATAGGGGCATTAAAGAGGCCTTAGGAAGAAATGATAGGGACCTTGGAGACTTGGTTGATCAGGAGGATGAGCTCTTCATGGAACCTGTTGTTAATTTGAATATGATTGATGAAAAAAACTAGAGAGCGTATGTAATCAAAAATTCATCATGTCTATAAATCAATCCTATCTTGAAGAAGATAGATCATACCTATACTTTTGATTGGGGATACACTTGTTAAGCAGGAGCATGACTAATATGGGGACCCACTAGACCTAATTAGGGGATCACTTGTCACAACATATCATGATAGGAAGGGTTCTAAATCTTATAGTCTACATAATCACATAATAACCCTAATGGAGTATTAATTTTTAAAACATTCACTTATTTTAATAATAAAAAAGTAAATCTAATATAATGCACACCAAATATTGTGGCTTAAAGTGGGGGTAGAACCAATAAAACAAATAAACTAAACATGTATAATAATACATATACTCACATCAATGTTTATGAAATATTAATAAATGGGATAAGAATACAAATTCATTATCTATCTACTCTTATAAATGAGAAATAAATTTAGGAATACTTACCTTTGAAGATGAACCCATCGAACCTCAATCTCTCCCTTGGCCAAGGTGATTTGCAAGAGATTGTTGTGGTATGTAAGAATAATGAAGATAAATCAACTCTAGGATATATAACCTATCTAAGAATCCAAAATAATTCTCCATAAGTAAGATATATATCTCAAAATAAAGTATGGTCAATAAGCAGATGTTCATTTACACACTTCTTCACTCTTAATTATTTTCTTATGAAATGGTGATAAATGAACTTGTATATATAGATGGATCTTTACCTAAATCCTATAAGAAATATTGGTTGTACAGGTTTGACCCAATCAACCTAGTGTGTTTTTTAGGGATAATTCACTAGGTCTGAGCTAGGTCAGCCGAAAGGCTAACAAGATAAGAAAGTGAAAAATACCCCTAAACTATATTGGGTCAACTAAGTTGACCTAGTATATCCGACTAACCAAAAGGGAGTTAAGGCAAGAAAATGGGGTATGGAAAAAGGAAAAGACTAGAATAGGTAGGACTAAGAAGAATAAGCTTAGGGTTAATGATTTTTAGGAGATAAGTATGTAGATGGAAATTGGCAAAAGGGAAAATAATCTTACGAAGCATCGATGGTCTGCTCGCCCATTTTTCAGTGCAACCCTTAACGCATGTACTCAGAGAGATTGTGACTTGATAGGTTCTTGAAAAATACAAAGTGTTAGTAATCAATAAAAGTTTTAAAACATTATGTGTATACATATGACCCACTTAAAGCTTATCATGTGTCACGTAAGTACAACACATGATTGTGATTCAAGAAGTAAAACATGACACACAATGTTGATGTTAAGTAAAGTATAATAAGTAGTAAACTATAAGAGATGTAAACTACAAGAGATGTGAAGGTATCCAATATAGAGAACACTAGATGAACCTATAGAAGTTAGAGAAAAAAAATCCAAAAAAAATGGAATATAGGCATATGATAGTGAAAAATATTCTCTACTTCATGACGAATCTAATGCATTTTATGGTTTGAAAAATGGATAAGTAAAAAGAAAGATATATGCAAAACAAGGAATCTATGGGATAATAATTAAATAATTTGAATTGCTAAAAGTGTTTTTAAATAGGGCAAAAGACAAGTCATTTTTTTATTTTGATTTGTAAGAGAGGGGGAAAAGAGCTCTAAAGATAAAATAAGCTAGGATGGTGAGGATATGACATGCTAGATAGGGAGAGGATCCATAGGTGGTACCAGGTGCACTACAGGTATGCAACTATGAATCTCTAGGTTTAGAGGGTTTAGGAATAAAGTGAGAAAATAGTCCTTTCTAGGAAAATGCAAAGGGTCAGCAAGCAAAAAACACTAGGTCAACCTAGTCAGCCCAGTAGGCTAGAAATGAGTATAATCTATAGTGTCGACCCAGTAGGTATGGGTCAACCCTATACATTATACAAGTTGATCACCTAGTTTGAAGTTTTTAGGTGGTTAAAAAGGTCCAGAATGTCAGCACTAGGGAGGGGAAGAGAAGTGACTTGACTCGTATTTTTGACTCAACTAGGAAAAAAGATAGGAAAATTTTGGTCAAACTAGTTTGACCAAAGAGCAAGAATGATATAGAAAAGCATGAAAAAGGTTGAAAAAGGGATTGATTGGCTTGAAATGACCAAGTAAGGTTAATAAGGATCGATTAGGCTAAAATTAGGTAAAAATGACTAAAATAAAGTAATTTAAGCTTCTTTTTTCTTTAAAAATGTAAAAAGAATGTATTATGACTATACATGACATGAAGGAACTGATACATCTTCTGTTATTTCATGGGTGTAAGGATGAAAAATATTTTGGAAACTTGTGTATGTGGTATGGTTACCAAACTTATTAGATAGATTATTAAATAAAGATAGGGCTATACTAATATCCGTAGGTTTAGGCAAGATAGCTGATATGTGTTAGATCCCCCTTAGTGTTGACATATTAGTCATTTTCCTAAGTTGCTAGGAATGATTGACTAACTCCTTCAAATGGGAGGTGGATGGGGATATAGTAGAAGTGGCTATCATGTTATAAGATGTCCTTTCCATCCTATGGCTACGTATAGTAGGAGCATAGGTGACCATAGGGATAACAGATAGCTTAGAGAATAGGAGAGCCTTAACCATGTGGGTTATAGGCTCAGAGATGATATTAGCATGTAGGAGAGTTAGCATGTTTGATTTTATACATCATAGATTATGGATATCTATAAGGTTTTGATAGGCCTTATGACATAGTGGGTGATATGTCACAGGTTAGATGGCAAGGTACCATTGTTCATGGTAGCATTGAGCAGGATGATCTTGGAAGAGTGAGTTCTATATGACGTAGTATTTGTCATCTAGGTCTAGCTAGTACATGATATGTATAACATATTGGTCATAGGTTAGAATACCATGGGACTAATCATTTTTCTGATAGCTTGGATATATAAGAGATTTCTTATGTATCTATTCGATGGGTTTCCCCATGTGGTCAATGATAGGTCACCTCAGGTATAAAGATGGAGAGAGGATTAAGTAGCATAAGCCATGCCCTATGTGATAGTGCTATAATCAATCAGATGTAAAAATATCATATGGTATGCATATGAGCACATAGTAGCTACATGGGTGAGATAGGACACAGTTGTATTAGTGATAGTGAGGATAGAGGTTATTGAACACTATTTTTGGTGGAGAGAGCCACATCTAATGGTAGGGGTTCCAAGGTAGATGGGCCTACCTCATCTAGTGACACGAATACTGATGCCCAAACAATGGGCTCAACATGTGAATGATCCATAGGGGAGGAGAGGATTGAGGCCATAAATAGTGAGACTATCACTAAGGCCACATTAAGAGTGACCATGGATTGGTTGGGCATGATGAAGAGTTGAGAAAGAAGATAGGGATACCAAGGTAGAGATACTAGATGTACCATTACCAACTCCACATCAAGATGATAAATGGCCACCAAGACATGACATGGATAGAGAGTGGAGACTTTTACCATCCTAGATGACCCCATAGGTGAGCTATGGGAGATGATAAAGAGACCACTCAGATGCAGGCTAAAATGGACATGATATATGATAGTTGGGTTTAAACTGAGGAGGTGACCTATAGAGGAGGTGTCATGAGGTCATGTAGATGGGGAGACTATGTTAGGTGGTCATGAAAATGGTGAGACCATAGTATTTGAGACATAGATAGGTAAGAAAATATGGTTAAAATATTGCTTTAAGTTTTTATTTTTAAGTAGAGGTAGATAGATATTTTGAGATATATCAATGATCTAATATCCATATGGTTTGATTTTTTAGGTGAAGCTAAGGATACAGATGAGATATGGGGGTCCTTAGTGAGGGGATCACTCCATGACATCCTAGATGAGACTCTATAGCCATATAAACCTATGAAACTAGAGGATCTGAGTGTACGATCTACCCCAACTTAGGTGAGCTAGTTTAGATTAGATGGAGAGGAAGTGAGGTAGATATAGGTGTAGAGAGAGAGGATGCAACCACCAATAATGATGGGTGTAGGGGAGATATAGGCATGGTAGGCCCTAGTAGATGAGGGAGTTATGCAATTGGCTATAATAGTGTAGATGATATAGATTTGGACCTAGTTGGTGGTGTTATAGATGCAGGTAGTGCACCTATAGGGATAGGTAGAGGGATTGACATCTTAGATGACCTCATTATAGTGTACTATTTAGATGAGTTAGATTGAGACCTCAATAGGCAGCATGGCCAGGGCATGAGATATATAGGATAGGACCCAACTATAGAGTTGGAGCATTATATATGGTTGTATTTGTTGTATTAAATGCTTGAAATGTGTGTGTGTGTGTGTGTGTGTGTGTGTGTGTGTGTGTGTGTGTGTGTGTGTGTGTGTGTGTGTGTGTGTGTGTGTGTGTGTGTGTGTGTGTGTATGTATGTATATATATATATATATATATATGTATGTATGTATGTATATATATATATGTATATATATATATATATATATGTATTTATGTATATATATATATGTATGTATATATATATATATATGTGTGTATATATATATATATATATATATATATACACACACACACATTTCATGCATTTAATACAACAAATACAACCATATATATATGGATCATTTTGGCATATTGTTATTAGATGTGTATGTTATCATTATTTTTTATTATGGTTGTTTATTATGGTTGTGGTGGTGGATTATTTGGATATATTTCTTTCTATCACATGTATTTAGATTTATTATATATGTTATAAGAAATATATGGTATGTGGTTTCTTTTCTAGCATTATGAAAAACACATGCATGGTTAAAAAGAAACAAGCAAAAAGGACTTGGTAAAATATAATCAATAAAATGTACTACACACTATTTCAAAATTGGAAATGTATAGTAAAAATAAAATGACTAAGTATAAAGAACCAAGAAATGGTAAAAAAATATGGTAAAGGGATTTGTTTTTAAACCAAAGTGAAAGATTTTTGCACCAAATTAAAACAAGTAAAATCACACTAATATCATGTTGGGAAGTATGAAATCAATGTAATAAAATGGAAGGTATGTAAAAGGAAATAAATGGTAATAAAAAAAATTAAATTAAGTCAATAAACCATAAATCATGCTAGAAAATATGAAATAAAAAAATTACAAAATTTTGGTCTTAAATTGGTCATACTAATTCAAGCTGGGAAGTATGAAAAATTCAAGAAATGGTTGTAATCTTACGTGCACTTAGAAAATAAGAAGATAAAAAGGTGAAATAAAAATTAAGTAAGCATAAAACATACTAAATCAAGATGGGAATCATGTAAAATGACATGTAACTTCATAATCAATCGAATCTTATCTCAAATTTGACATGTAATTTGGATAGTGACTTGGGTATTGGAAATTTTTGTGAGGAGGGTCAGGTCCTATCCATGGTATTAAACTACAAGTCAATAAAGATAACACCACTAGGGTGGAATAAATAGGAAAATTTGGGTAATAAATTATGTGGGTAATAGGAAGGAAAAGATGGTAATTTGTGAGGATGGTTGGGTCTTATTCGTGGTCTTATAATGCAACTCACAAATAAAATCATAAGGGGAGTGATCAATAAACAAAACAATATTTCTCAAGAGGAAATATAAGAGATATAAGGAGTGAAAAAGAGAGTGTAAAAATCAAGACTTATGCATATTATGAGAAGACCTTAGGAGGCAAGAGGCATACTAAGGACATGAGAAGACACTAAGTGACTAGTGGTTATCTAAGTACAAAGGAAACCTATTAGCTATAGACACAAAGATTTATAGAAAAATAAGTGTGATACTAAGATCAACTCATGAAGGTAGATTAGTAAAAGTAAAATTAAAATAGACCTACCTTTCCATGACATGTTCCCCATTCTTCAGGACCCCTTATAGAGCCATCAATCTATTGTGAGGATTAGGTACTTACATGAGAAAGTAGGTAACACTAAAATATTTTTTTATTTTCCTCTTCTAATCTATTAGCCTACTACACCCCAAAGGACCTTGGCTCTACTATGAGGCCAACTATGGATTTTGAGCTTTGACTAAAAGAAGGAGATGTGCTTTAAATCATGTCTTTTAGTGTGATTAGACTTTTAAGGATATTTGTGCCTTTTTATATCATTTCCTTTTGTTTAAATGATTTGGATTTTAACTTTATTTTTAAGGCCTTTTAAGATTCCTCCTCCATATGGATTTGTAATGACCAATAATGAGAGGCATAGTGATACACATGAATGAGTTGTAGGCTAAGGCTAAAAGAAGTTAAGTAACTAAAGACAAAGACTGACTAGGACTCTTAGGCTTAACAATAAACTAGCATGTGATCTCAAGTATCAATCATGTATATATTTATTTTGTAAAAAAAGGAGATCTTAAAGGTGGACCAATGAAAGGAGGTAATAATGAGATATATTATTTTCTAATTGATCACATGGTAAAGGGAGATAATAAAAAAAGGGAACAGTGTTGGTATAACCAACTCACCATGATAAACTATCTATGAAAAATGGAGATAAGAAAGCAAACAATCATGAAAAGGAAAGAAAGGAGTTTTTAGAAAAATTCTAGGGAAAAAGGGAAAGCAATGATAATAAATACAAACATATGTGAAATATAAATGATAAGATAAGCAATATATAGTATAACAAGTAACAAATCACCATATATGATAAGAAAAAATTTGAAATAGTGCCAAATGATATAAAACATATATAAATAAGATTATATCACACATATAATCAAATTTAAATGTGAAATAATGATGTATGTGCTCATAAATACTGGTAAATCTATTCACACACATTATCTAATACATCAGATAAGTCTTTATGAAGCTAGATATGTACTACTACTAAAGTTTCATCAATATTCAATAAATACTAGGAAAATACTTCTTTTTTGATCTCCTTAATTGAAAAAGTAGGAATAATTAATGGATCATGCTAAGGAGAAAAATTAGGCAAAGGATGTTTAGGAGAATGCATGGGAGCAGGATCTATTGGAGATGCAAGAATCATCAGTGGAGAAGAATATGTGAGTAAGGGAAGGTCCACAGGTGAAGGAATCATAGGTGGAGGAATATAAGGTGGTAAAGGGACCATAGGAGGGGATGGAACCACTAGATATGGAGCCATGCCAAAATAAGGATAAGCCTTCTTATTGGTAAAACCTATGGGATGATTGGTATAAGGTTTGGGAATGGTTATAAGATGATCTTTGAGATGTTTTTGAAGGATGTGATAATGATCAATATGATGGGTACCACATAGATGCCATATAAAATATACCTTGCCATGCTTGGGTATATATTTAGGAAGTATCTTTAGGGGAGGTATGGATTTGTCTAATGATGGGAAAGAAGGATGCAAGGTATCAATATATTGTTGCAACTTGCAACAATGGGTGGAAGAATGATTATCTATCCCTTGGAAGTAATGAATATGCTTATGAGTGGGTTTAGTAGAAGCACTCACAAAAGGAGGTAGAATAGGAGTGGAAGAAGTTGGAGATCACTCATCAGTCCATTTGGTGGGTAGAGGAGCCATCTTTGGCAAGGGAATAAAATCATCATGAAGGGAGGGTGATGATGAGGAAGGAATAGAACTACACTCAATAGGAATGATAGCATTAGAAATAATGATAGGCTCAACAATAGTAGGAGTAGGAATAGGATCAACTAGTAGGATCAAGAGGATGCTCAACTATATCAAGCTATACTAAGGGAAGAGTTGGATCTATATAAGCTCTAAGGAGAGTTACACTAACCTTAGGGGTAAACCAACTACAAGGGTTAGGGTACCTATCAAAATGGTAAGGCCTAGTCATAGCATGATCTATGAGCGTAGTCCTATGTGGCTTCTCAAAAACTAGAGGTGTAAGTGCCATCTCTACCCTACGATCAAGGGGGAAAAGAAAAAAAATAGGAATTATAAGTGAAGGAAAACTATGAGATGAATGAAAAGACTCAAGTGAAGAAGAGTGATAATAGACAATCTTGGCATCACTAGCTTGTACAAGACCACATAATAATGGATCATCTAATAAATATACATCATCATAATGTGGGATATGAATATCAATGACACATGTATGGATAACCTTGTCATTCGATGAAGCATGATGAATAGAATGCCTATTCTTGGTCAAGACTACAAGAATGACATCATAAGGAGGCTTGCAAGAATGAGGTTGTAAGGAAGTAGGTAGCTCTAAGATGAGATGAGGCAAGAGAACATAAGTTTTGATATTTAAGTTAATTGCATTGGGCTCATCATCATCAGAGTCTAAAAGTTTAGGAAGAATGTTACCAATAAGCTCAGGATGCCCACTGTAACCTCTGATTGAGTTAATAGGAAAGTTGAGATGTTGATGCACACAAAATGAAATGCTTAGAAAAGGCTCAAGAGTAGGAATCTTGAAGACACCATGATCTTGGAATTTTTTAAAATTTCAAGGGTTAGTGTCACCCTAAATCCTATATATGGCTCCATTATGAAGGAATTTAATGCATTGGTAGGTAGAAGAAGTGAGAGCTCTCATGTGGTGAGTCCATGGCCTACCAAGCAAGATTTTATAAAGAGGGAAGTTAAAGATCACATCTTCACATGAATGGTGATATGCAGGACTGTAATGGGAATCCACACATAACTTAGAGGAGGCATTTTCCTTCTATCATATCCTTGGCATGTGTTGTGTGTATACTTAATATTGCATTCAAAATATCCAAGAGTTTTAATGAAATTGAGAGAAGCAACACACATGCCAGAACCCTCATTAATCAATGCACACTTGACTTGGATATCACTTATTTGGATGTTAATGATTAATGAAGGATCATCTACATGAAGAAGAATCTCATTATGAATCATAGATGTGATAGGAAATTATAGGGAAAGAGAAATGTCTATAGTTTCATCAATGTTGATAGACATCTCTTCACATTGTTGTAAAATACTATCTTCAAAACCAAATAAATTTGCCTCCCATCCTACTAAGAGAGGATGAGGGACATTCATCTTAAATAAGAGCTACATAAGATGGTTTATATGATATGGGGAAGTCCTAATAATCTCAAGGAACATAATTTGGGATGGGATATTAGTGATCTCCATAATGGGATCCCACTCATCATAGCCCATAAGAATGTTGTGAGATAAAGGTTCATAATGATCGAGGAGATCCTCAGAAGGAGGATCTAAAGTACATTGAATTTTTTGTTGGTAAGAAAAAGAAGGAGGTTTAGAACAATCTTGTAAACCATGTTGAGATGAAAAATTAATTGGTTTAGATTTATTTTAAGAATTTGAAGAAGAATGATTAGTATAATCTTGGTTATCATTAGTATTGGAAGATGATGGAAGAGTGGTATAAATATTATGGGATATGTTATCTAAGGAAAAATCATAAATTGGGTTGTCAAAAGTAATAAGGTCATCTTACCCCAACTCATTTAAATGAGTTGGAGAAGAATCTTGGATAACATGATATCTTAGATGAAAGAGGAGTGTAGATAGGTTTGGAATCAATTAAAGCCACCACCCTTCACATATTAGTCATACTAACCACATTTTCTTTAGAAGTTGGTTCAACAAGACTTTCAACATTGTTAGTGGAAAGAGTGGTCTAGTTTTGGTTGTCTTTAATAGGTTGATGATTAGGTAAAGGATATTTATAGATAGCCAAAAATTCATTAGCTTGATTCAAGGCTTGAGTTTTGGCATGTGATCTACAGTCCTTGAAATCAATATAATAGTCTTGTTGACACTTACAAATAATGGAATCATGATCGAAATGAGGTCCAAGAATAAAATTCATAGCTAAATTATGAAGTTTTCTATATGTCTCATAAGAATGAACCCAATTATAATGAAACCAATAAAACATTTTAGGATCTTACCAAGATTTCATAGGATGAGTAGGGTCAAGATCTCATGTAAGAGGCCTAGGTAGACATTTAATAAATTTAGCTAAGGATAGAGGTTTTTGAAGGTTGATGTTATTTGGTGAATAAAAATGAGGATTGGTATATTTTTGAGATTAAGGATCCAGTTCCATAAAAGGGTTAGGAATGACATCTTGAATATTATGAATTGTGTCATAAGAATCGGTAAAACCATCATTAGTGATATTGTGGTTTTTTTATTAAGAGATGAGGACCTACAGAAGGTTGAGGTGTATTAAATTGATGCACTAGTAAATCTTGATGTTTATCTTGGTCAATAGCCTCCTCCAAGGTACATGGAGAGAGAGTGTGTGTGTGGACCCGATATTGTAATTTAGGAAAGAGAAAATTTGTAAAGAGATGAAAAATATTGTCATCTACCATGTTATGTTCACATTTATTTGACAAAGTTTTCCATATTTTAACAAAAGCTTGGGTAGTTTCATTCTCATGTTGTTTGTAATTAATGAAATGAGCCAAAGTGTTTTTAGGAAGATCATGAGTTTGGAACTATTACACTAAAGCATTTACTAAGTCCTCCAAACAATAAATGGAATGAGCTCTAAGTGAATTATACCAATCTAAGGCATCACCCATGGGGGTTTTGTCTAGGAGCTTGGTAGTAGCAAAGGTGTTTAGTTTGACCCAATCCTTATAAAGATTTCCAAATGTTTTGAGGTGAAGGGTAGGATCAGTTGACCCATTATAAGAAATTTTAGGTCTTATACCTCATATATCCATGTTGGTAATTTGAGTAGTGAGAGGTTAATTTTGTATATGCTTGATGGTTTTATTGATTAAATGAGGTTGAGGAATGAGATTGCCTTGAGAATATTGAAGAGGAGGGGGAGGAACATTCTGATTATGTGTGCCCCAATCCATTAGTTGTGGATGAGATTGAAGATTAAGAAGATGGTTTTGCATTCCCATCATTTGATTCATGTTATTCACTTGAAAGGTATTAATTTGATTAAGAGTTTACAATAAAATTTGATGTGTTTGATTAACATTAGAAGCATTAGAATTAGTATTTGTGTTACTATTAGTGGTTTGGGAACCACTATTAGTGTTGGTATGAGATTGAGATGAATTATGAGAGTGTGAGGCACTACTAGAAAAATTTGTTTGTGTAGTAAAAGATGGACTAGTGAATTGTTGAGAAGAAGAAACACTAGAAGCATAATTGCATTGGGTATCAAACAATGAACTAGTAGAAGGATTAAGGATAGTGGATCTTATGAGAGGTCCACTAGATGTATAACCTTCCATGTTAGTTGAGATACTAGGCATGGAGGTAGAAGAGCTTAGAGAAGAAGATTTCTTGACATAATAAAGTTTCAAAATTGAAGGAAGAGGTTGATAATTGAGGAAAGTGGTACCCCTAAATCTAGTATTGAGTGTAGGAGTGGGTGAATGAGGCTCTTAAATTTTACAACTAATCATGAGGTTATAAATTATAAAAGGATCCTTTCCTTGATGTTGAGGAAATTTGAAAATAAAGAAAAACATTTCAGGAGTATACTCTAACTCAGGTTGGTCTCTAATGAGAAAGAGGATTGTGTTTTGAAGAGGTATTAGGAGGGGTCCCATAATTCATTGTGCAAGTGGAAATATTAACATTACTAACATCCAAAATATGATCCCTACTCTATCTATGAGAGACCCTATTAGGATTGGTAAAGTTCATCATGTCTATTGACTATAACTCGGTATCATTATCCAATAAAAAGTACATGATGAAGGGAAAAGAATAGAGATGAGAAAACAAAGGAAAAAGAGGTGATTGAAATAATATAGGGTTGATCGAGTCAACCTAACATAGAAATAGGGACTATAAATCTATAGAAGGTCGACTGGGTCAATCCAATACAGTGTACAAAATATAAAAAAGCTATTGGGTTGATCTAGTATAGAAAATAGGGAATTCAAGAATCCTAACAATAGATTGTGAAAATGAAACAAGATAATTTTTAAAGTAATGAAAAGCACTAAATACTGAAAGGAAATAGAAAACCAATTGGATTAATGCTAGCCAATCTAATTGAAACACAAAAAATATAATCTTGCACTAATGATGGCTAATGCAATCTTTTTTTCACACAATTGAGCAAAGAGCAATCAATCAATTTGAAAAGTAAAGAGATAACTAATTGATCAAATTGAATGTTTATTAGATTATTAAGATATGATTTTTAATGTGATTAAAAATTGGCTATAATTAAGGTACTAGATAGTAATCTAAGGTTGGTTTCAGGTAGTTTAGGCTGAAAGGGATTGTAGTGAAAATGATACAAGATTGGTATTGGGGCCTACCCCCTCACTTCACATACCACAATGATAAGGGTGTTGGGTGTTTATCTATAATATACCATTAACCACACTTTATACTTGACTAGATCATCAAGTCAGTTTTTTCTTTGGTGATGAAATCCAAGTAGGTTTGCCTTGGGTAGATAAACATTAAATTTCATGTTTATGTTTTTATGATTTGGCCATGTGTACATAAAATTTAAATTGTGAAACTAAATTTTTAATTAAAAAACCCCTAATTAGACTATGTGAACTATTCTAAGCATGTAAGCAACAAGAAAATAAATGTGTGAAATAATTACAAAAGGATATGAGGTTAATTCCAACTTTGAAACAAGCTATAGTGTTGACAATATATGAAAAAAATATAGAATAGGGTTGATAGGGTTGAACTTTTACTATGGAAGCAAGGTCTGAAAATGTAAAAGGTCAGCTAGGGTTGACCTAGTTATTTTAGACAACACATAGAACTAGGTCAGCAAGGTCAATCTAGTTGATTTTGTGAGGGAAGTTTTAAAGACAATAAACTATGAAAGGAAAGATACAAAAGAAAGAAACAAAGAGGTAGAAATGAACCTTGGTGGATTAGATATGTAATGAAGGAATATTTTTGATGAATAACCTTGAAGTATGCTTTATAAACTTGTAAACTAGGTCAATAGGATTGAACAAGTTGTGCAAGAACCTATTGTAGAGTGTCTAAAATACATGGGGTCAACTAGGTTGACCTAGTAAGATAAAATAGATGTCTAAATGGATAAAAACCTTTAGTGGGTTGATTAGGTCAATATAGTTTCCTATTATTATAAAACTATACATAAAAGTCATAAAATTAGGTTGACAGAGTCAATCTAGTATGATAAAAATAAGTGAAATAAATCATGTAAGGGTTAGTTTCACATTGGGTTCACCAAAATGTATGTAATAAAAAATGCATCATGTCTATAAATCAATCCTATCTTTAATAATATATATCATACCTACACTTTTGATTTGGGATACACTTATTAAGAAGGAGCATGACTAATATGGAGATCCACCAGACTAGATTAAGGATTCACTTATCACAACATATCATGCTATGAAGAGTTTCAAAGCTTACATTATAACATAATTACACAACAACCCTAATGGATTCATAAGGTTTAAAGCATTCACTTATTCTAATAACAAGAAATTAAATCCAATCTAGTGTACATCAAAGATTGTGGCACAAAGTGGTGGTTAGAAATAATAAAACAACTAAATTAAACATGTATTAGAAGATATATACTCACATAAATGTATATAGAATCATAATACATGGGAGAAGAATAAAAATTAATTATATATCTATTCTTACAAAGGATAAATAAAGTTAGGAATACTTACCTTTGAAGACGAACCCATCGAGCCTCAATCTCTCCCTTGGCCAAGGTGTTTCACAAGAGGTTGTTATGGAATGTAAGGATAATGAATATAAATCAATTCTAGGATACACAACCTATCTAAGCATCCAAAATAATTCTCCACAAGATAAGATCCATATCTCCAAAGAAAATATGAAACCCTAAGCTTTATTCCTCAAGTATAATGGTCAATAAGTAGATGTTCATTCACTCTTAATTCTTCTCTTATGAAATGGTGGGAAATGAACCTATATATATATATATATATATATATATATATATATATATATATATATGCAGATATTTCCTTAAATCCTCTCAAAATAATTGGGTTTACAAGGTCAACCTAATCTACTTAGTGTGTTTTTGGGGATAATTCACTAGGTCTGATCTAGGTTGGCCAAAAGGCTAACAAGCTAAGAAAATGAAAAATACCCCTAAACTATACTAGGTTGACTCAATTGACCTAGTATAACTGACTGACCAAAAAGGGGTTAAGTCAAGAAAAAGAGGGATGAAAAGAGGAAAATATTAAAATAGGTAGGACTGAGAAGAATAAGCTTAGGGTTAATGGTTTTTAGGAGACAAGTGTGTAGATGGAAAGTAGCAAAAGGGACAACAATATTTTGAAGCATCGATGGTCTTTCCACCCCTTTCCTAGTGTACCCCTTAAGGAATTCACTCAATGAGATTAAGACTCGACAAGTTCCTACAAGATACAAAGTGATAGTAATCAATAAAAGTTTGAAAATATTATGTGTATACAGAGAGAAATAAAGATACTAAAATAGCAATAGGGGACTTCATCAGCATAAAGGCCCCAAAGTCAATCAAGTTAACTTAAGATATTTTGGTATATAAAAGCATTTTAATATTTGAAGATAGAATATTATCTTTTAAATGCATGTGTAACTTGTAAATCACATTGCCTTTAGGTCAGTCCATAGGGAAAATTCTAATGTATTCTAGGACTTTGTAAAAGGAGAGATATCCTTGAAACCTATACTTTTGTAAGTGGATATGAATAATTGGTATACTACCTTAGCATTATATAAAAGGAGTATTACCATTTGTAAAAAGGGGGAGTCTTTGAGCCAAAAACTTGTGTAAACTTTTGAGCAATTAATGCAAGCAAGGAATTCTGCAAAGATTGTCCATATTCATTTGTGTCATTTGTTATTATGGTTTTTCTCTCACTTGTTTGTTCTTATTTCCATATTTGAATAGTTATTATGAATTTATAGTGTGCATATTTTAATATCATATTTATTAACTTGTGATAATTATAGGTTGAATGAAAGTTCTTAGGTTCATTTCATTTCCTTTAATGTTCTTGCATTTAGGCTAATGTCGTTTGCTTGCAAGGGTAAATCTTTAAAGTAAACTTATTTCTTAGTTGAATTTTTCTCATTCCTTAGATGTTTGCCTAATGTGTGATAATGTTTCAGCTCATGATACTTCATTTTACATATTGGTTAAGTAAATTCTTGGTTGATATTTGAACTTTGTCATGATGTTTGGGATGAAGATTATCAACAACTCTTTTTTGCCCTACCCTTCCTTTTGTTCTTTTTTAACCAAATCACTCTAGTTTAATTTCCATTATAAATATTCATCTTAAATTATTATTTATATTAGTTATTTATTATAATTCACTATTAATATCATACTTCATATTTTTCATAGACTAACATTTGTCCATGGTGGCTCCTAACCACCAAACATTATAAATATTGTGAAACAATCCACTTGCTTTGCCTCTATTTTTTCAACAGATAATAATATTATCATAACATGTAACTAATGTACTAAATTCTTAGAATTATAAAATGAGAAGTGTTATTTAAACACTCTAAGCACCTATGATACACATTAAGGAATCAGCATGTAGAGCTTTGTTGATGCTAGAAGGAGGGCCCATTAGATCTTTGTAGATTTAAAGCATTTTTGCTCATTTTTGTGAATTGTGTTCAAATATTGGTGTAACCTTTACACAATTGTGTCATTATTTGTCCAATTGTGTAAATATCATTAATATTTATGGTCTTTAACCCATCATTTTACTTCCTTTAGATAAATATCAATGTTCTTTAAAGGTATAGGCTTAATTATGGTAAAGAAGGCTTACGCTTTATCAATTCAACAGGTTTGAGGTTAGTAATATCTATTTTGATCAAATATCAATATATCCTTTACTAATTTGAGTTTATTTGAACTTGAAAATGTAAATATAAATCTTAATTATGTATTTGGATACATCTTTGAGCTAATTTAGTCAAATATTGTTGTCCTTTATTGCTCTTTATATGAATCTTTCCAAAATTTACTTAATGTACAATTCTAATCATTGTTATTTATAAAGATAACATTGACACATCATATTTCTAATAGGATTAAAATTTATCAAGATGGAATTACCAAGAATTAGGACAAGGTCATGTTCATAATCTAGAGAACCTTTGCTTTCATTATAAGTTAATAAGAGAACTAGGCGAGATAAAGGTAAGTGCAAGCTTTCAAATTCTTTGCCAACTTCACCAATTTAGAGTGCTCATGTGTTTGATACCTATCAAGGTATGGATTGGATATGTGGTTCTTTGATCAATGTTCTAGATGTGATACATGACCTTCCTCATAATCCTAAAAAGTATTTTCCAACATTTAGTCCTAATGGTATTATAACTGTTAAGGAACACATTAAGAGTTTTAAAGCTGCATTAATATTTTTGAATATGACTCATAAAGATTTAACATGTAGACTATTTCATTTCACTTTTAAAGATGTATATGAATGGTTTCTAAACCTCCCTAAAAATTACATTACTAGTTGGGTTGATTTTAACAATGTCTTCATTGACCAGTGTGGTAAAATCATTAGTCATTGTGTCCTATACTAGAATTTCACCATAGTGAAAAGGGATGCGAATGAGCCCATAAGATATTTTAATTCTAGGTTCCAAAAAATATTTAGTAGGACCATAGCTCCTTATAAACCTAATAAGGCTTTAGTCTTGGAAATCTATAAGGATGCCTTGGATCATATGACTTATGTATTTATAAATAGAGTTGTTGGGCCCATAAACACATTATTGTTAGCTTATATCAAGGTTGTCATCATTAATGACTAGATGTAACCCCAAGTATAATTTTTTTACTCCATTCTTAATGCCAATCCACATTTACCCATTTTGAATGTTATTTCTAATGCTAACCAAAATGTGCTTGCCCTAAAACAACTTCTAGTATTGAACCAACTACCTTTGAGACATGTTTATCCTAGTCAAAACTTGGAATAATGATACCAATAGATCTCATCCATAGGATCATAAAGCTTTAATGCCTAAAACTAATGCTAATACTCATTATAAAGCTCTAAATAATGAGATTGACTCTATCCTCAAGATGGTTCAAAAGCTTAACATTGACTTCCTTCAGTTGCAAAAGCAAGTAAGGAATACTAGAGAAGGTTCTAGTAGGAATTTATTTTTTCAAAGGTTCAATAGGCCCACTAATATATTTCAAAATTATAGTTACCACAACAATAAGAACAATGAGCTATCTGCTAGCAAAAATATGCCTAATATAAATCTTACTAATTTTGATTTACCTTAATATTGTAGAGTTCATTTCACTTCTAAGCATGGGGAAATAGATTGCATTGTATTTTGTATTGAATTTGAAGCATTCTAAGAAGAATTAGATACTTTTCAAGTTGTTGCTAATAATTATTGTGATGTAAGTACATTCAGTTCCTCAAGGTCATCTATATATATTGATTCAACTCTCATGGTGGAAACATTTGAGTTTCCTTTCCAAGAGGATAATGAGGCTAAGGATATTCTTGAAGAGATTCATGATTTTCAACAATTTTTGAATAATACTTACCCTCTAACAAATAGAAAGCATAAGCAACCATTGACCACCTCAACTCCTCCAAATAACTTTGAGACTCCTGATACTACCTTAGACAAAAATATAGATCCTCCTAAGGGAATTACTTATAAACACAATGCTAATACATCAATTTCTTCCAATAGGACTAGGAATAACATAATGGAAGACATGAAAAAGATCAAATCTAACATTACCTTACATGAGTTGACATATATTACTGAACAGAGGGATTTGTTATTTCAATCTTTATCTAAAAAGCCTGGTAAGTCTCAAAAGTCTACACATTCAAATGTTGCAATACACAAAATTAAGTTAGATGGTCCTCCTTTCCTATTTATAGTTAGGATCTTTGGTAAGAATTTGCATAATTATTTGTTTGGTTCTGGTGCATCTACAAATATAATGCCTAAGGGTATTTGTGAATAATTAGGTATGACTCCCATTAAATCTGATAGAGTTATAAATTAATTAGATAAGTCAAGATTCAAAGTGATTGGTGAATTATTGAATGTGCACATGTAGATTGCCTCAAAGCCAAGGATCTAAAAATTTATTGATATCCAAGTGGTGAATATCCATAATGCTGATGGGATGCTATTGAGCAAAAACTGAACTAGGAGCTTGAATGGTTATATGTTAATAGATTTTTCACATATGTGGTTGCCTTAGAAGGGATTCACCAACCAAATTAGGATAGAAAGAGAGCTTAAAATTAAGCATATGATCACTGAGTATAATTCAATCAATGAGAAGGTCAACATGGTTAACTTAGATCTTGATGTTTACACTCTTAACACCATAAAGGTATGTAACTCTAAAACTTCTCATGCTTTTCTTGGATTATAGAAACTTTGTTTTGATGGTCCTAGATGTAAATTAGGTTCTGGAGTAGGAGTGGTGTTAATCAATCCCATTGGGAAAAAATAAAATGCCTTTTACAAACTTCATTTCTCATGCACCAATAATTTGGCTGAGTATGAAGCACTAATTCTTGGATTATAATTTTCAATCAAGTATGAGGCTAAGGAATTATTGGTTTTTGGTGATTCTTAACTAGTGGTCAATTAGGTCAAGAGTAAATATTAGTGCAAATTCTCTTATCTCAAGAAATATAAATTTAGATTATGGGACTTAATTGAATTTTTTTATGCTTTTAACATTGTGTCAAACCCTAAAGAATAAAACAAGGTTGTTGATGAACTTCCTTTAGTTGTATCTAACCTTATGCCCAATCAAAGTTTTAAGTCATAAAACCTTATAATTGAGTTAATCCCATGTCCCTTAGTACCAGATAATGTCAACCACCTATAATTATTCAATGATGATCAGTAGATCATAGACTTCCTGACTAGTTCAAGAGTATTTGAGGGTCACATAATTGATGAAGCTAGTCTCCTTAATGATGAGAACATTGAAATAAAACTTGATGACATCATTTAGTTGAATGACAATAAGATCCCCAAAGGTATGATAGCCTTATAAATATTCTTTGATTTTGACAAACTAGTTGAGGCCACCAAGACTCCTAAAGTAAGTGGGAAGGATTCTAATGCAATTGATCTTGGTTTACAAGGTCAACCTCAATTGGTTAATATTGGTACAACCTATACAAGCATTGAGTCCAAAAGAGCCAAAAAAATGTTGAATAAATATAAAAATATCATAGCATGGTCCTATGATGACCTAAATATCTTTGATCCAAAGGTCATAACTCATACCATACCTTTAAAAGAAAACTGCAAACCTTTTAGACAAAAGCAGAGGCCTATCAACCCAATCTTAGAACCACTGATATATAGAGAGGTCAAGAAGATCTTATATGCCAATATTGTGTTTCTCATTAGGCATTCCACTTGGGTTTCTAATCTAGTCCTAGTTTATAATAAAAATGGTGAAATCAGGCTGTGCATTGATTTTAGAAACCTAAATAGAGCATCTGAAAAAGATAATTACTCCCTACCTTTTCTTGACCAAGTAATATAAATTGTTTCTAGTTCTACCATGATGTCTTTTCTTGATGGTTTTTTAGGGTATAACTAGGTTCTAGTGAATCAAAAAGACAAGATGAAAACTACTTTTACTACCAAGTGGAGCATGTTTGCCTATAAGAAAATACCATTCAGATTGATAAATGCAAGTGCAACCTTCTAAAGGGCTATGGATAATTCTTTCCAAGGTCTTATCAGTAAGTTAAATATTATATACATGGATGATTTGACTATCTTTTATAAGAATAGGTAAGATCATATTATGCACCTATAATAGGTAATTGAAAGATGCAGAAGGTATGGGATTTCTCTCAACCCAAATAAAAGCATTTTCTATGTTATTTAGGGAAAACTATTAGGACATGTTATCACTAAGGAGGGAATATCTATAGACCCTAATAGAGTAATTGAATATCTAATATAGAGACCCCTAATAGTGGGAAGGAATTAAAGTCATTTTTTGGTAAAATAAATTTTGTAAGAAAGTTTATTTCTAGTTTTGTAGAAATAGTGAAACCTTTGAATGACATGTTCAAGAAAGAGGATAAAATAAATTGGAATGAAGAGACGAAGAAGGATTTCAAGGACATCAAAGAGGCCATTAGATATTCCCCTATACTGATAAGTCTAAACTTCACCAAAAAAAATTATCTTTACTCCTTTGCTTTAGATCATACAATAGCTATAATTTTAAATTAAAAAATGGATGGGTGTGGCCATGTAATAGATTTTAAGAGAAATAAAATTAAAAAATTTGAGTTGAATTACTCTTTGATTAACAAACAATCATGTGCTTTGGTTAAGGCAGTAAAAAATCCAAGCATTATATCCTTAGGAATAAGGTGCATACCATTCTCCCAAACCCTGCCACCAAGCTCATGCTAAGTCAAAATGAACTAAGATAAAGGAGAGGTAAGTGGATGTATATGCTCCAAGAATATGAAATTGAGATGAAGACTACTAAATTGGTATGGTGCTAAGGTTTAATTTGATTGTTTTCTAATACTAACCCCAATCTAAGTGTTATACAGGTAGAATAACAAAGTTTAGACCTAACAATTGGTATGATCCCATTATCCACTTACTAATCAATGGTTATTCTCTTGTAGGCTTAAGTAAAGAACAAAGGAGAGCTTTAAATTTCAAGGCATCTCACTTTTTGATCAAGGATAAAGTGCTATATAGGAATAAATTTGAAGACATCTACTTGAGATGTGTCTCCAAGAGTGAATTAGTTGAGATCACGGGAACCTTCCATGAAAAGTTAAGAAGTGGACATCCATTTGGAAGGACTATAGCACACAAAATATTATGGTTTGGTTACTACTATCCTACCATCTTCAAGAATGTTCACAAGCATGTGAGAGAGTGCCATTTATGTCAAGTCTTCAACACCAAAGAGCCTAAGGCATCCATGCCCTTAAAACTAGTAATGATTGATAAACCCTTTACCTAATGGGGGCTAAATTTTTTGGGGGTCATAAACCCTAATTCCTCTAATGGTCATAATTACATTTTAATTGCTACTGACTAATAGACTAGATGGACTAATCTAGTGGAAACTAAATAGTACAAGATCAAAGATGTGATCAAATTTATAGACCAAATTTGGAACACTGGTCTCCCTAATCTATGATAATGGATCTGCTTTTATATCCATTGAGATGACTAAATGGGCATATGATAATAGAATCATTCTCAATTTTTAATCCAATCATTATCCTCAAGGTAATGGATTATCTGAATTTATAAATGAGAACTTGATGAAGGAAATAAAGAAGTCTATAGCAGACAAGCCTAGAACATGGCATAAGTTGCGTAAGTATGCCCTTTGGGTAGATAGAACTAGAATCAAACAAGATCTAAAAGCATCCCCATTATTTATAGTTTATGGTCAAGAACCCATCTTCCTCATCACCCTCAACCTATTGACATATAGGTTCATGCAAGAGTACATGGAGGAAGACCAATAATTTTCAAATTCGATATTATTGGACATCATATAGATGCAAGATGATAGAGAGGATGATTTTTCCAATTTTAGCATAGACCAAACCATAGCCAAGAGTTGATTTCATAAACATTCAAAAATAAAGGTGTTTAGGCAAGGAGACTTAGTTCTTCTTTGGGACAAGGCATCTAATCCTAAAGGTAAATATGGGAAGTTCACACTTTTGTGGATAGGTCCCTACCAGATAGCCAAAATACTTGGAGATAACACATTTAAGCTATAATACTTACAAGGAGCAAATTTCATAATACCCACCAATGGGTAATACATCAAACACTACTTCTCTATTGTCCCACCTAGAGTCTTCATGGAATGATTGTAAGACCAGTTAGAGCTAGTATAGGTAGGTTAGATTAGTTTTTTTTGTTATTTCCTTTGTCCCTCATTTTTGCATATGTTTGTATATATTTGTTTGTTTATTTCTTTACTTTCTTTTTTTTTTTTTTTTTATGTTTAGTGTGTTTATTTTCTCTACTTTGTTCCTTAATTCTAATAAGTCCTTTTAGACAATCCCTCAAGTCAAGATTCATATGGTAGCTCAAAGGAATCTCACAATTCAAAAATGTAGGTATGTTCTCTCTGCATTGGTTGATCATGGATTATTGAGATATGAGATTAATGTTATAGTTTAGAGAAACTATTAAATAATATGGAATAGGTTAATTACTCCTTGAGATTATAAACTTTGTTTTGATCTAATTTTGGTTTTAAGAAGGATTTCACATGTAGGATGAAAAATTATATTATTAAGATACAATCATTCTTGCACTTAAAAAACATTAATTGCCTAGGACAAAGTTTACAACCAAAGATAATTGTCTGAAGACCAAACACTTGACCAAACCCCTAAACCTAGATGACCTAGTTCCCAACCTTTGCTAGAAAGATAAAATGACTTGAAAAATACAAAAATAAGAAACTTATTGCAAAATTCAAGAGCTTTATGAGCAAATGTGATTTTGGTAATCTCCATCGAGGCTATGGAAATTTGGTTAGAAGTATAACAAGGCCTTGAGTGGAGCCAAAGGTATCTCTGTCAGGGTTATGGATGCCTAGTTTGTAATAGAGTAACGTCTAAGCCTTCCCTAAGCTAAATATGGTTCTTAATGAACATATAAATATTCTAGAAGTCAATATTAAGGGTCAAGGTCATGAATCTAGAAGTTGTTTACCCAAATCCCATATAAAATAGTAAGTGGAATCAAAACACACACATGACATGACTAGGTTTTGATGTTTGATCCTAATCTTGCATGTGCAAGACTTGTTTCAACCATGAATTAATCTTAATAATGGTACTTGATCAAATGGAATGGATAAATTGGTCATTAGTCTGAACCAGAGTTTCTAGATTCTAACATATTGCTATGTTCCCTTAGAAATTTCCATTTGTTATAGTTAACATACCCCCATTTCTAAAAAATGGGGACCCTTGTGTGAAATTATGCAAATTTATACCCTAGATTGAAATTTTCATTTGATCAAGAGCATCATTAACATGTTTGTACATATTTTTTTATTTGAATATTATCCACAACTGGTCTAGTTGGCTTTTTAGTTCATGGCTCTGATTTGATCTTATTTCTAATATTGGATATTTACATTTCAGGTTGTAGGTTCAATAGAGTTCATTCTAAATGGGTAATACTTAGTGTTTTATGTTTAAATTATTTTCTAACCTTTGGTCTATAATTTTTTAAGGGAATTCATATTTGAATTGATAAAACCCTAGTCTAATATTTTAACCTCGGTTCCTTTTAAATTCAAATTTGGTAGGAACATTTTACATGGGAACAATTAATTAATCTATGGACCTAATTAAATTTTTATCCTAAGGCTTAGTCATGTTTTTCAACACAACCAAGCCTTATCCTAAAAATTATATGTTGGGTCCCTTTACACCCTAAACCCCTTTATTTTCTTTTATCTTAGCATGGTCCAACCAATGCAGGGTCCCTTTTGTATATCCTAGACAAGTCATAAACCTTTATCCTAAAGTTTTAAACCCTAGGCTAAAACCTTATGACTTATCTTTTATTATTCATGGGGTCATTTTTTTATTATGTTTCAAACTTTGGTCCAAAATATTTATCCCAAGTCCCTTTTAATTCATGAGGTCACTTTAATATGTCTTGGACCTAGCTTAAGACTTTAGCCTAAAGCTTTATTCACATTTATTAATAAGAATGAAAACTTTAGCTTAAGTCTTATATATTATTCTTAAGCTAACTTAATTAAATGCTTATTTGTAGGATCAATGACCCATATTTTCTCGGGTGAAGTTAATCCAATAGGGTGAGATAAAAATAGAAGCTAAAGATAGGGAACCAATCTCGCTCAATCCCATGGATCATGATTTATGGAACGTGTTTGATCAGATGAACATGATTCAATGGTCTGAGATCAAACTTGGAAACTAAGCATAGGGACCCTTTTATTATGACATAGACTTAGTCTAAATTTTTAATTATATTTATCAATATAATGAAAACCTTAAGCTAAAACTTTATGATATGTATTCCATTATTCATAGGGTCCTTTTCTTACATTTCTGGCTTAGGTTAGGGTTAATTTTAAGAGGCCTTACTAGAAAACCTATTGGAAATATTTGGTGAATTTAAGTAAATTTGATTCATTGGTGTAGTGAATCCTCTATGGGTGATGGTGAATATTCTATTGATATTTTTTTTCAATACAAAAACATGGTTGAATCAAATAATGAAACCAAGTGATCAGGTTGAATGATCAAGTTTAATGATGGAGGAAAATGATAGAACCAAACATCTTGGTTGAATGACTAAGTTGAATAATAGAGTTGAAAGATAGGACAAATGATTGAATAGACTAAATTAGATGTCTAGATTAAATGGTTGGGCTAAACGGTTGGGTAGAATAGCTAGGCTGAATGGTTAGGCTAAATGGCTATGTCAAATGGCTTAGACAAATGGTTGGTCTAGATAGCTAGGTCAAATGACTATGTTGGATGGGTGTGCCATATGGTTGGATAGGATGAATAGATGGCATGTCTATCTAGATGGTTAGACTGAATGAATGAGATAAACATCCAATGTCAGATGGTGATGTTGGGACATGCTAGCAGGTGACCTATATGATTGGTCTATAATCTAATTTCCCATTCACCTCTCCTAATCTATAAATACTTTTCCCCACCCTCATTTTTAACATTTTACAAAAGATATTTCTTGTCCCCCATTGTAGCCATGGAAATAAAATTCATATTTAAGAACCTTTTATACCTAGACATTTTGAGGCTCATGTAAGAACCAGATGCCTATAATAATTGGATTCAAGAATGCAACTTTACTGGCTTATTTTGCATTCCCTAGTATGACATAGATATGGTGCTATTAAAAATTATCTTGTATTCATATAACCCTAACAAGAATATATTCACTATGAACGTGCAATCTAAAATAACTTCCTTTGGTACATTACTAGAAGATATTCACAATATGATAGGTCTTCCATTTCATAATGCAACCCCAGTAAGTTTGAAAGTAATACTGATGGATGAAGATAAGAATTTTTTGGCCAATTATTTTTTGTTGTACATTACTTAAATTGGTATGTACTAATAAATTTGTTTTTATCTTCAAAATTCAACTTTTGGAATGTAAAATCCTCATTCTCTCTTTCATTTTAGATAGTTAAAAGAGGGACCTCTAGGTCAAAGTCATTAATCACCCTTCTTGTAGGCAATGGCTCAAATTTTCTATGCCAGAATAGTATGATAGGGAAGATCAATAGATATTCCTTATTGGGCACTATTTTACATTATTCATACTCTTTTAAAATACATATTTGATTGGTGCTCTTTTATTTCTACTAAGATAAGGCTTAAATTAAATCGTGCTTCTACTAATCCTAGTTCCACTATTTCTTGTTCAAATTTTATTCTTACACTATACTATGAGGCCTTATTTGACCTCCAAAAATAACAAGGTCCAACTATGCTTAATCCAAAAATGATGATAAACTCTTTATCTATGGATGAGCAAGAGGTTAGTTTATTTGTTCATTTTATTGATTAAGAGTTTATTATTTGTTTGTTTGTTAAGTGATTACCAAGGTAAAAATTAATAAATATTTGAACTTTGTTTGTTACAACTTATAGGCAAGAATGCATGCCTTGTAAAAATAATCTACCACAAAAGGACAACATCTAGTTGAAGAATCTATAGATTCAGACTCTGTAGAATCATCCTTGCAATCCTATTAGCTTATGAAATGTCCATGTGTTTATTTAGTGTCATCTCCATGTATAGGTTTTCTATTTAAAATTTTTAGATGATATTTTAATTTTCAAGACTCAAGTTCATTATTTTAGTTATTTTTTTTATTATTATAGTTGACTCAGCAAGAATTTAGATAGTGGAGCAACCACCACCACAACAAATAGTAACATTAATTATGCTTTCTCAACCCTCTATGGAAGGTATTTTACAATGCACATTTAATTTTTTTGTTTTTTTTGTTTTTGATTATAGTTTTTTATACTAAAATTTTGCACAATGTACCATCTCAAAACACTCTTGTCACTTGTAATATAGCATGTATATTGGATAATATACTATCTCCAAATACAAGTACTAAACCTTTAATTTCAAATTAGCATATAAATATTCTTTTGAAATTTATTTATTTTATAAAATAAATTATATGTTATAGGCCATCCTTTAACTATGAGGAACATTATGCCACCACCTCCTCCCCTAAATTCATTTCACTTGAGGGGAAAGGCTCTTCCATTACAAACACCACAAGGTCTGCAACACTACAATTATCAAATTCCCAATTCCCATCTTTCTCTAGCAAAGGTGTATCAAGTATGTAGGGATTAACTTCTTTACTATAAATTGAACTTGATGAGGAATATCTAGGGTTTTAAAGTAGCATTGATGTTGGCACTACTTTCAATCCATGGGATTTTATCCAGGGAGAAGAAGCAAATGTTCATGTGATATCTTAGGAGGAATGTTCACACTATTCAGATAGTCCCACCCCAATAGAGAATGTTGTCTTATATTATGATGTCATTACATCTTTTCCATTGAATAATTTAGTATAAAATAGAATTATTTCTAATATTTGGGAGGGAATAATTGATGAATTAAAAAATTTACATGTGTGGGAGTTTCAGGCAAAGGCATTGATAAAATAAATAAATGTTTGTTATCACAACCACTCCCAGTGAGAAAATTTGTTTGCATTGGTGCAACATGAACCCACCAAGATTGGTGATTTTTTTTCTAAATTTAAATCTATGTTAGTTATTGTTGGTAATAGTTAAAATGATAATGTGTTGACTATTATGCTTAACAGGTTAGAGAATTTGAATGTAGATGCCCAGGCATATTATAATATAAGGGAAAAAGACACCAAACTTATTGTGATTATGAATGTAGAGAAGGAAAAAATATTTGGTAATGTATCCTCATTTTAATCAAATTTCATGTCATACTTATTTTTGTTCACATATAATTACATTTTATTTTAAAATGTAGGAAAAATATGAGAACTTGAAAAAAAAGCTAAGGTCCTCAATGTGCATCTTAAAAATGCATGAAAAGGTTTATTATATATCATTCAATTCAAGGAGAAGCTTGTTTTATTGAATAAATATAACAACATGGCTCTAAAAAATAATTAAGGAACAAGGATAGGATCTTGATGCCTTATTTAAGTAGAAGATAGTGGCCAATCCAAGTCTACTTTTTGTAGGAGATGTTGGAAAAGAAGATAGGAAAAATCTTGATCATATTAATATTGCAGTTGTGGATCCTGAAAATTCATGGATATTGAAGGATAGAAGTGGCGCAGAGGATGTTATGGTTGAGAAATTAGTTGAGAAAGTGGTTGAGAAAGTCACTGAGAAAGTGGTTGAGAAAGAAGCTTAGAAAGTGGTTGAGAAAGTAGCTAAGTAGTTGAAAATCTATTCTATATATTTGTAAATAATGTTTTCTATTAAAAATATATTTTTAATAATAATTTTAAGCTTATAGATGCATTGATTAATTTATTGAGTTTTAATTACTAGATGAGCAACATAGATTGCAATTTCAATTTGAATTCTATGTTGTAAACTTGTATGATGTTATTCCCCCTTTTGATATTTGTGATGCACTTGTGAAACTCACATCTCAATATAAATGGATTAATGACAATATATTACTTTATATAGTGTTCCCCCTAACACAATCATAATATTTTAATATTTTGTAGTCATCAGTTAGCAAGGAATAAGGAAATACATTTCAGAAAGTATATAATAATTATTGCATCTTATGATAAAAGAGTGAATTGTTTTGTTCATAATATCTCTTCTTTATTATATTTGGATTATTTCTTTAGTAAATCATGATTTGAGATGCATTTGAGGCCATTAGAAAGTCACATTAATGTTTTTTAGACACTTGTGTTGAATATAGTATTCTGATAGTTAGTAATAATGAGGATTCATCAAATTTGAAAAGATGCATGATTGATTGTGATTATGAAATATATAATAGGACTCATGAAATCATTTTTATTTATATGAAAATTGATATAAAGAAGAGGTAAGATCTTTACAAATCTATGAACTATGTATGGGTGAAATTATGAAAAAATAAGACTATGTAGGAAACTCTTATCAAGAAATAGGTATCCTATATATCATGAGTGTCATTCATACTCATTGATTTGTGATTCAGAGGTTATATTTTATTTGATCACTTTATTCTAAGAAGAATTAGTTTTAAGGACTATCAGAAAAAAAACAAGGGTATTTCAAATTTTTGCATGATCTATTTTGATGCATGAGAACATGATTTGTCACAAGTAAAGGACTCTAAACAATTGCATTGGTTTTTAAAGATCCTCATGAAAGTGATTTGGCATTGACATAGTTATTATATTTTTTAAATAATTGAAAACATATAATGATTATTTTATCTTATGATAAACATGTGAAAATTACTTACAAACAATTAGATAAATTAAAACATGAATACATTGAATAGTAGTCACTAGAAACAAATTATTAAATTATATGAAATTGAAATTTAGAAAATTGAAACTAATAGTCTGGTAGTTGAAACAATCTTACACAAACTTGATCATCATCAGTGACATTTGCATCTATCATGTTAGTGCCATATTTAGTGTCATTATTTTCATCCTCTTTATATTGCACTATATTAATGACACCTCATGTTTCATTTATATAACTCCATGTTTCCATAGCTCTTTCATAAGGAAACATATCCACTACATAACGTGAAACATATAATATCAAATAGGTTTCTAAATTTTTATCCAATCTATTTCAAAGTTTTGACTTTATGAATGATAATGCACTGAATACTCTTTCATCTTTGACTAAGCCTAGAATTATGTTTTGATAAAACTCATATAATCTAAAATATTCACCTATACTTTCTTATAGTATATTACTAGGATAAAGTTTTTTCCACAGTCTTATAATTACCCCATTCTCTATTGGTTCACTTAGAAGATGATATAGTTCAAACATTATAATTCCAAAATGGTTGACTGAGATGCTAGTACATCATTTCCCAAAATACCTTTTATTTCTACTCCATTAACCTCTATATATTTACTAAAATGCTTTATAAGATATTCCATGTATTTGTGAAATAAATTGCTAATCATCTTTTGACTATTATTAATGTTCTAGAGACTGGGATTCACAATTGTCATGGCCTCTAAAAATCATCCCTTTGAAAATAGTCTATGATCTCCAAAAATAAGTTTTAGGAAACTCTAATTAGTTTCATTTGGGTTTCAAATACAACAATGTCATATAGGATACACGTTATAGGCAGTTCTTTAGATTCAACTCCCACAAGATCATGTCTTTTATAGAATGTGTGCATTGGAATTTCCTTTCCATTAACAATGACACAAAGATGATCATTGATATTCAACTTCAAATAACTTTTAGGGTTCTTTAAATCTATCAAACATTTCCAACTTCTAAAAATAAGGCCTTTAAACATTTCATTCAAAGTGTATATTATATCTAGAGATTGACATACTCATTTTCTCAGCTATATGAAGTTCACAATATAAATGGATCTTTCTTGAGAATGTTTCATTAAACAATTCATTTCCTTTAGCCTTATAAGAATTCTACTTAAAGTTTTAGATTATGGTAAAAGCAGGTTTTGAAGGGACCCCAAAACCCTGTACAATAAAGAAAGATAATCCTTAAAGCCCAACGAAGTTTCAAAAAAACCCCAAAATAGGTACGAACCAAACCAGGTTAAACAGGAACCTGTAAACAGCAGAACAAACCATATGTAACTACCGACATTACACAGAACGGACCGTCACCAGATTGGATCAGCATCCTACAACCTCCAAACAAAGAGGTTAATACAAATTAAATTTTTAATTTTTATTTAACCTTTTACACGAATGAATATTCATATCTAGAGGGGGGGCCACAGGCTTAGATTTCTTCCTCGTAACAGCAGTCCATCCACCCTCAACCTTTGTTACCTCAGTCATCCATTCCTCAGAATATGATGGTCCATTAAGCCCAAGGGATACAGATGACTCATCAAAATCCTTATGAATACCAGCCATTTTCTGGCTCCTAGGTAGTTCTTCCAAAATAGGGGGAGAATCCAACGTCTCCACAACAACTGGCTTTGAAAGATCATTATTCCCATTCACCACAGGACCAACTAAGGAATCTTTCACTGATGACTCCTCCTCAATCATCGGCTCAGAATGGATGCTATCTTCATTCTCAGAATCTGCCAAATCTTCCATAGGTTGTTTAGCTCTGTAATGTTCCAAGGAAGCCTTAGACCACCAAGAAGGTGGTCGTCTGGACTTTGAATTCCCAGCCAAACAATGAGCAGCCATATGACCCGTCAGGTGACATTTTCTGCATCGAAAAGGTATGCCCTCAAAATCTAGCATTTGTGTCCAAGTTCCCCTTGGGGAGTGTAGACAAATTGCCTCTGGTAGGCCCTTTGAAACATCCACTTCAACCATAAAATGTGCACAGGTCGAATGGTGAGCAACCGAAGTATTTTTATCCACAGACAAATAATCTCCTATAGCATTCTTGATGGTTTCAAAAACCGATTCATGCCATAGATGTATTGGAAGATTTGGGAGCCGAACCCAGATCAAAAACTTATTAAAGGTTTCTGTAAGTGGATTAAAATCCTTATGCCACCATTTGGCCATGAGAGGAAATTTACCTTGCCATAAGAAATCATTGTTGCTCAAGATTATCCTTCTGTCCTCAGGGCATTGGAAGACAGCAATAAAGAAACCTTTTACACACGGAAAGATTTCAACATGGTCTTCAATGAGTGGCAGCCAATTCTTGGATATCCAGTCATGTAGATCAGCTAGAGAGAGCCAAAATCCTCAAAAATGAAAAATAGTAGCTTGGGAGGAAAAAATTTCTACCCTTTCAAAGATTCCGTCTACTATTTCAGGATCTAAATTAACCCTTGTGGGTTTTAGATCACTTACAGGCAGCGCATAGGATGGCCCAGATGATGCACGAGGCACAGCTTTATGTAGATTCACTTCAAATGCCACCACATCTGAATTCTACTTAAAGTTAGTAGTGTTTCCAAATCTATTAAATGGTACAACAAATCTTTTTCCTTATCAATTTCTCTACGATAAT
Source organism: Torreya grandis (assembly GCA_037957365.1). Classification (NCBI taxonomy): domain Eukaryota; kingdom Viridiplantae; phylum Streptophyta; class Pinopsida; order Cupressales; family Taxaceae; genus Torreya; species Torreya grandis. The sequence continues at coordinate 182,933 of JARHVA010008604.1, read as the reverse complement.
TATGCATAAAACCTAATAATGATGGATATTCTTCAAAAATTTGACATGTAGGTTCATACATAGAAATCCACCTTGTATCAACATCTTCTAATAGTTTCTTACCATCAGTAACTCCTATTGAAAATTTTTAGAACTCTAAAAATCTTTGTGGACTTTTTGACATATAAGCATGTAGGTCATGATGAGCTCCTCCACTTTTACCACATTAGCAAATTTGCTAACCATTTTGTATACAAGATTCATCCTATGATCCATGTAGTGAATTGGAATAATATATGGGGAAATTATTGTTTGAATCCTAACACACAAACCATTTATATGCCCTTGCATAATTGATACACCATCAACCCCAACACACACCATCTTCATAGTTATTGCATAATCATCCGTTCTAGCTTTATCTTTCAAATTTGATACAACCAATTTGTGTAGATTTATTGCATTTTAATTTTATAAAATTTTATCAACTTCTAGTAGATGAGGTTGCCTTGAATAGTTCTCAAAACTATACACATGCATGCAAACCGAGGATGTGTTGTCAATTGTTGTGGCCTCATTAATGGACAGTGAGATAAACAATAATTTTTTAACCTTTTATTTCAAATCTTTCTTATCAACCAATGCTAATCATTTTTCCATTTCCTAAGCACTGCTATCTAACCAATGTGATTATGGAATATACAAAAATCCATTATGTTTAAACAAAATCTTATAATCTAAAAAATCAAAAACAGGTCTGCCTTTTTTTAGAATATGGTATATAGTAGAGAACTATATGTATTTTACCTTTAGATGGGACTATTTGACTTTTCCAACATTTTTTTCAATTATTCCCCCTTTCTTCACAAGATGATTTTGATGTTTCTTATCTTTTTCATACTCACATGCATTCATTCTTCTATAATTTTCCACTTGTGTTCTTTTTATCACTCCATCTGGGTGCTTCACTATCTCATATGATTTTCCACAGTGTTTCTCAATCGTGTCTAATTTTATTTTCATTCTATGTTACTTTCTTAGTCTCTAACTACATATTATACATCTGCATTCTATTGGAGTATCATCAGAACTTTTAGGCTCTACAAGTTTTATGAAGGGAAATTTTGTTACCTAATCCACCTTTAAGGACCTTCCAATTGTCCATCTTCTTTTCTTCCTTCATGAAGATTTTTGAGTGGAGGTTTTAGCTTAAATTTGTGTTTGGTGAGAAGTAGTAATCTCTTCTACCACTTGAGTGTCATTTCCATTTTAATCAAAAACTAAAGGATCATCTTCGAGTGATTGAATGTCATCATGAAAAAAATATTTAGGGGGTGATATGTTATTTTAATTGATTCTTTCCGGTGAGATAATAGTGGTTATTTCTACAAGTAAATTTGTTTTAATATTATTGAATAGTTGAAGTCAAATTTATGATAAAATAAAAACATAATAAATACCTAGTTTTTTATTACATTGTGATTGTGTGGAATTTTTGGTTGGCTCTTTAAAATAAGATAATATGCATGATTTCCCTGATAATTGGTCTATCCTTTTACCATTCCCACCATATTCCATGATGGTCCATACTTTTCAACTCTATCATTCAATTCTTTCATTTGACATTATCACTTGGTAGAAGGGATTTAACTCTAGTTTTCAATTCTTTGGCCTAGCACTATCATTTGGTTCTATCATTTAGCTATGTTTTTAGCTTTCCTTTCATCACTAGCATTCAAATCCACCATTTGGTATTCAAATCCATCATTCAACTTTGTTGTTTAGCTCTATCATTCATCTTAGCATTTGATATTGGCATTCCATTCTCTCATTTAGATCTATTGTTTGGATCTATTATTTGACTCTATCATTCATCACTAGTGTTTGGATCTATCTTTCTACTTTGTTTTTTGACTCTATTATTTGGCTTGTCATTCATTGTTGGCATTTGGTTCTACAATTTAGATCTATTTTTTGGCTCTATCATTCAACTTTGTTGTTTAACTATGTCATTCATCACTAACATTCAAATCTACCATTTGGATCTATCATTTGATAGAGTCATTCAAATTTGTGGTCCTCTATATTTAATTCTACTTATTAGCTTGATTGGTATCGGTGAGGGGTTCTACTATATATATGTGGTGAATTGAAGTGTAATCTTATATATTATTATAAAGGGTTAGCAAGCTGAACCCCCAAAAAAATTATATCCTTAAAATTTTATCAATTTATATCCCATCTATTGACCCTAAAAATTACCAAAACTAAATTCCTAAAATTGGAATATTCATGAATTAATTAATATTCACCACTAAAATTTACCCTATCTTAAGCTAAAAACTTTATGCCAAATCTTTTATAAATTGTAGCATCCCCTTTTATTATGGTTTAAAGCTTAAACTAAACTTTAGACTAAATTTTTTTCATGTTTATTAACACAAATTAAAACATTAGTCAAAAAAATTTAGTCTAAGTTTTATATATTTTAAGCTTAACCTTCATGCTTATTTATAGGATCAATGAACTGCATCAACTCAAACAAGATTGATCCAATAGAGCAAAAATATTATTGATAATTCAAAGCCTTGAAATGATGACAAGTGTCATAAGTTCATCAATAGGATATTGAGCATCTAATGGAATTTGACCTCAAAGATCAAGATCTAACTATGCATGTTTGCTTGGACATAGATAATCTAATGGTGTGAGATGAATGTTGAAAGGTCAAGATAGATGCAAATAAAACATGTGGAAAAAGTGCATTAACCCAATAGATATGAAAAAATACAAAGTATAAAGGCCCCATGGAGCTACCAAGTGGAACATGCATGAAGTAGAGTGAACCCAAAAGTGACAAGTGGCAAACTCAGTAAGGAGTCTTGAGGAAGTAGTTTAAAGTTGACAGTCATGTGGCCATTAAAGATGTTCATGTGAATATCAAATGATGGGCATTCATACATAAAATTCAATCTCAATTAATATTCCCAAGAAGGTACCTAAAAATTGATGGTCTTACTAATATTAAATATGTTCTTATAGATGTCAAATTATGGGCACGCAAATGTCAATTTTAAGATAGTCATTTAGTGTGGATATTTCAATAGGCTTGGGACAAATGACATTCAATATTATAGATTGATATTAATAGACCATGTTGATCCATGTAAATATGATCTAACAGTGTGAAATTAATCTAAGATTTTAAAGGGCAATGATAATTTTTTTAATATGAATGAGCAAAGTGCCACAAAAATACCATGATGATGCTATGCAAGTAGAAAATGAAAAATCTAAAGACCTTATGGGTTTAGAAAGGAAAAAGTATAAATGCAAATATCTAAATCAAATCTAAGGCATGAATTTCATATAATCTTGATAATTTTCCACCATTAAAACTCTAATAAGACTTTCAAAAAATCCCTAGCTCATGTAAAATACCTAATTCAACCTTATTTTAAGTACAATCAAACCTAAAAGAGTGAATTATCATCTGATCCAAATAAATTTAATCTAGAGACAAAGTGCAGTCTACTAGTGATAAATTTTACCTAATTCAAACCATGGTGACTTGAAAATGCACTACTAGGGAAGATGTGAAGCTATATCTAAATTCATATGTCAAAGGGAGAGTCTTAAAAGATACAAAATTTAATGCCACTACCCTAAACATTGGAGATAATAACTAGTCTAAGCTATTTTAGACCATCAAGGAGAAACTAACCATCACAAGAGAAGAAAAGATCTTACCTATGAGAAGGAGATATTATGATAGTGGTTATTCAGATGACAAGCCTACATTATGTTGTAGCAAAACTTGAGGTAATGCATTGATCATACATTCTTGCTCCTATTTTTAGAGATACTAAAATTATTCAGGGCATGATAGTTCATGAGCATAGATTTAGTAAAATTGCCCATATTTATCTTATAACCTAATAAAACTAATATAAATTGCCCAAACCCCAAGTATATGTAACCTCAATCAATGAGTGGACCAATAAGAATGACCTAAATACCATTCTTATCCCATGGCTATATTTTTAGAATCAAATGTTCTTTGATTTCAATGGAAACATCCCAATTAGCCAATTCAAATTGAGGATCAGGGAGATCATGACTATGATCAAATAGTTGTGTAGGAATCCCAAAACCACATATGTGGACAAGCTTTGGGTCCCCTTTATTTATTTCATGGTTGATAAATAACTCAACCCTCCTCTAGGTGAGATTATTAGCACTTATTTAAGTAGGAAATTATCTACAATTAAGAAGAAGACTAGGGGTCAATTTTACATGATGTCGTACTTATTAGATGCCCTACTTTATATAATAAAAATTCCTAATATTAGGAAATGGTCACCTGATGGGACACAAATAGTCTCCCAATATTACTCCAAGTTTCATATTTTCAAATACAAGGTCCATATTCAATTTAATTATGATTGTGTTTATCCAGCCTTAGTTGAGACCATCATAGGGATCCCAATGATGAGGGTCAACCCTCTAATAAATAAGACTATTGAAGCCATGGGAGATCTATGGTTATATCCATATTGCACTATAATTAGGATCAAGCAAACCCAATTCACCCCACTCAAGCTACCAATTCATGTACCATCATGCTAGCAGAGCAGGAAGTGGCCTACCAAATATGTAATGGGATATATGGTTTGTGTAAAACCAAGAGTAAGGGACTACTCCATGCACTCCCCATAACCATTGGTAGGACTATGTTCTAATAATGGGATAATATAGATGCTACCTCACAACATAGAACCTCTTTCAAATTACAAGTTGATGAGCTTAGACAATGGGACCCCTATGGAATGGTTGAGAAACATTTGAAGTCAAAAGGGATAAATATGACTTATGAGTACCAACTTGGCCCTTATGACCCCATATACACTAAGGTATCTTAATTTCCTAAGGTATTGGGGAGATTAAAGAAACATAACATCCAACTAGAAGCTAAGATGCTTAGAAATCAAAAGGGAAGTGATGACAATTGGCACTTAAAACCTAGATAATACCATTTTCTTAGTCGTGAGTCATATAGACCTCCACCAACACAACCACAAAAGTAGGAGTCACTAGTTGCATAAAGGGTAGAAGATAAGGTACCTGAAGAGATAACTGTTGACCCAATTTTTCCCCTCAGGCAAAATCTCAGTCACCTCCTACACCTGCGTTGCATGGCCAGTCATTTTAGGTTGTGAGGTCCACCTTCAGGTTTCGACAGCTCCACTTCAGAGCATTGGTTCATCGGCCTCATTCGTTGACGTTCACGGTAGCAAAAGGCAGAGTCTTCAAACGTCCGTAGGAGAAGAGAGGGAAAAAATGGAGCGTTTAACACTTAGGCAAAAAAGAGGGCAGACAAAATGCAGAGGGCGGCAAAATCGCTGCCCAAAACATGGGCGGGTAAAAGGAGACCACCTACAAACATGCAGAGGGTAGAAAATTTGCTGCCCACGGCACAAGCAAAAGGAAAAATGCCATCAACATCAGCCGACATCGGCAAAACTACCGCCGTCAGCATCTTAAAGCGGCCGACGCTGGCAGAACTACCGCCGTCGGCAGCACAACAGAAGACGGAAAAGGGAGAAGCAGCGCCCTCAGGCAGCAAAAATGAAACCCCTGCCCCCAGCGGGAAATAAGAAACGGCTGCCCTAAGGTGGTGAAAACAGAACCACCGCTTGAAGGCGGCGAAAATGAAAACCCCGCCCCATGGCGGGGAAGGAGAAAGGATCGCCCATATGCAGAAGTCACCAAATTTGCCGCCAACAGCACAATACTGCCACCGTCGGTAGCTTACACCAATTGACGTCAGTAAAATTGCCGACATCGGCAGAAATCATACATGAAGTCCATGCAATGGGTGGCAAATTTGCCACCCACAACAGATGGTGGCAAAAATCACCTGCAGTGCACAAGAAAAAACCCGCCCAGCCACCAGAGGAGAAGACCAGCACGCAAAATGAGGTGACAAGCATGGCCTTGGCAGAATTGTGACATCAGCTACAGTGTTTTTTCACTCTTCTCAATTGAATTCTCTTGGCTCTTCTGGTATAAATACACAGACTTGTTCATTTATCAGGGATCTTCCTAACTTTTGTAAAGAGCACTGCTCTGCAAATTCTCCACCTGAATCAATAAAAATATAGTTTTTGCCTCCATCTTGGATTGATTTGCTGTGTATGCCATGAGTATTATTTGCATTTAGTCATTATCTTCCATGCTTTCACAGGTAATACCAACAAACCAGCTATCTACAGGGACCAGTTTTGCAGCTGAAAGGAGAAGAGCAATACTTGAGAAGGACAGAACAGAGTAAGTTGCTTGCAAGTGTGCATTCCACAGCACCTCGATAAACCTCTATGATGTATTTTCCATTATAGCCTCCCCCTTTGTCTTAGCAGCCTAGTTCCTCTACCAGATGTGTAGAGTATACTTGCATTTTCCCTAATTTTGAGAGTGGATATGGAAGGTCACCACTTTATTTTGGTGTATCACCTCTTTAGAGTAGGTTGTTTGCTTTCTTGCACTTCCTTCTCTTTTCATCCCCCCTAGTATATAGCTGTATACCTATATTTTTGCGCTACCTGAAACAAACAAGATACATCAGAGGGAACTAGCCCATATCTAGAGACTCTCCTCTCCTGCTTCACCATCCCATAGGCGAGAGAGGGGTTTCCATGTTGTGGGGAGAGGGCAGGAATCCATTTTCCTGCCGCAGGGTGCACTTTCCAACGTCAACAATTTTGGCACGCCCAGTGGGACTGTAGTTTTCAACGTAGTAGTATTTCAGGATTGATGTTGGCCCTGCTACAGTGATTTTCAAAGATTTCTAGCATCTGGTGACTCCACTGGTAAGAGCTCAGTGCTTTATTTTAAGACCAGTCACTTAAAATTCTATGCCAAAGGTTACCACAAGGTCAGCTTCAAGAAGGGTCCCCTTTGAGTTCATTGAACTACCTTTAAACTCTGCTAAAAGGCTCAAGTTTGAAAGAACTCACCCTTATCCACTAGTAAATCCTCCTGGACCTGTTGCTAGGAACACCAACCCAGCTCAGCCATAAATACAACCTGTTTCGGCCATGGCATTGCCTTTTGCAGCTTTTTGTGGTGAGAGCCCCTTAAACCTCCCACGCTATGATCCGATCTCAGAAACAACTCTAAAAAATGTGCCCTCTTTTGATGGAGTGGGACCTATTATAGTTGTTGAGCATATCAAGAATATTGCCAACCTTTGCAATATTCACAATATAACAGAAGAAAAAATTGCCATCAGACTGTTAGCCTTGTCTCTGAAAGGAAAAGCTCTTGACTGGTACGGCACCTTGCCTGTGAATTCCATACATTCTTGGAACAAATTGGGCACCCATTTAACTGATAATTTTGGGGAAAAAAGTGATGGCCTCTCTCTTGCTGAGCAGCTGACAACTATAAAAAGAGCTCTGCACGAGTATATGCAGGACTTCAACATGCAGTTTCAAAAGACTTGGGATAGAATTCCCATCCTGGTAAGGCTGACTCCCAGCTATGCTTTCTTGCACTATCTAAAAGCATTAAATAGTGACATTGCTATGATGATCCAATCTATGGGGGGACACATACTGCCAGCTGCATATGACATAGCCATTGCGGTCGAAAATTGCTTAATTCAAGCCAAGAAAATTGCCCCTAGGCCTCACATGCCATTTTTTCCAGAACCGCTACCCCCAATTCAGGCTGTTGCTCGTACAATTGCTCCCCTACTTGTCATTGAGAAGCCAGCTATTGTTCCATCCAATGAATTAAATGAAGTTAAGGGCCTTTTATAGATCATGTCAAATGAACTTGTTGCCCTTAAAAGGTAGCAAGCTCAAAGCAACAAGCCAAGCCAGGGTTATCAGAATTATGGCCATGCCCCTAGACCCCCCTTTCCAAACTATAACCAAGGTCAGGGGCAGCTTACTACAACCAGGCCTTATCAAAATTATAACTCAGGCCCCTCTTCATCATCTAAAGCCATGGTGCCTACTCAGAACAATCTAGTGCAGGAGTAGCCAGGTTGTTTAACCATGGGATAAAGTCAAGAGCAAGCTGTCCACACGGATGACATGATGATTTTTTTCTAGAATTCAAAAAATCAGGCTGCTGATTTTTCCCAGTTTTTTGAGTTTCCAGCTCAGCCCAGCACGAGTAACAATCAAACTCAGCCGGATTCTACCCTGATAAATCATGAAGAGGGCAAGCTCTATGTAATTAATCATGGGAGCACTACAGGCAATCAGGGTGATTACGTTGCAGCCAACACAATATTTAAAAGAAGAGCAGTTGGAGAAGCGTAGGCTTCCCCTTAGGCAGCAACGAATCCTCCACTACACCCATTTCAAAAGGCCCCAATTGTCAGACAACCATTTGCTCCTCTAGCTCCTCAGTCTACAGCTTCAGTCGGGATCAGCCCAAAGGAAAACACAAAAGGAGTCAGTCCCCAAGTTAATATAGTTGATCAAATGAAGAAATTGCATGTGAGCATTTCTCTATGGGGTTCATTGTCTCTTTTAGGACAAAAGGAGGTATTGAAGAAAGAATTGCATGAGCTAGATCGTCAGGGCATCCCAACAGACACTAATAACGTCCTAATGACGAATGGGCAGCCCTCTACTTCAAGTCAGGTAAAGAAAGAAGAAAAGACTCCCCCTTTTATGTATCTTTGATCATAGGGGATTTCTTATTACACAATTGCATAATTGATAGCGGGGCTAGCACTTCAGTAATGCCTAAGTGCATTGCTGATAAGATGGGGTTAAAGTACGAAGCCATGAACAAGGGAGTCTTGTAACTAGATGGGACACCTGCAAAGATAGTCAGAGTCTTGAAAGGATTGAGTTTAACATTGCATGCCTGTCTGACATTCTCAATCCCCCAAGATATAGTGGTAGCGGATGTTCCTCCATATTTTGCAATCTGTTTGTCTAGGGACTTTATGTCCAAGATAGGTGGTTATCTAGCAGCGAATTGGTCATATCTGGTTTTCAGAACCAAAAACGGGACTAAAGTGAAAATCGAATCCGAACCACTCTACAAGGACCACCTAGAGCCCTATTCACCCAAGGTAGCGAATGTCAGTTACACTATCATTGATCCAGAAGACTCTCAAATGGACAAATCTTCATCTTCTACTCTTGAAGGAGTCACAGATCTACTCTTGGATGAGTGGGGAAGCGATAATTTTGAGCATGATCCTTATAATTTTATTGAGGAGGCAGACCTTAGCGTCTATTGCTTGCATGAAGAAAGTGCCATCATGCCCAATATAATGAAGGAGAACAAAGAAGACCTTGGCCTGTGGCAGCTGTAATTCAACGGTTCCAAAAGCAAACTAGGTGCTGGTGGTGGGGTAATGTTAATCTCCCCTTCTGAAGAAAGGTACTTTTCAGCTTTTCATCTCCAGTTCTCTTGCACATGTAATGTTGCAGAATATGAGTCTTTGATTCATGGACTTGAGTGGGCAAGAAAGAGAGGGATCAGGAAATTGCAAATCCTGGGGGACAGTGAACTAATAGTGAACCAAATAAGAGGCCTAAACCTAACCAAGAACTCTTTACTGAAGTCTTACAAGCATAGAGTCTGGGACTTGATGGAGGATTTCCTTGCTCTTAACATTACCTCGATTCCCAGGGAACAAAATAAGCAGGCTGACAGGTTGGCAGCTGTTGGTGCCCAATTTGATGTTTCAAAAGAGATAAGCAGGGGTTGTGGTTCACGCCATTTAAAGGTGGTGGTTCGGCCTTCGATTCTAGACAATGTTACAAATTGGTAGGTCTTCGAAAGCGACCAACAGATAGCTCTTTTCCTGCAAGAGGAAGTTGAGTTTGCGGTCCACAATCAACTGAAATTGCAGTAGCAATATGGAAATCAGATTGTTCAATTGAAGAACAATAAACTCCCTAAGGGTCTGGTCACACTTGAAAGTATTTTCAATAGAGAGGACCAACTAAGAGATGACAAAGCATGCATCACTACCAAAGAGGAGAATTATGAAAAAGTTGAAATCTTCAAGGAGAAGTTGCTGGCGCTCGGTAAGGTCTGCACATTTCAAGAAAGGCAAGCTTTCATTCTGTTGTGTCAGGAGTTCACTGACGTCTTCGCCTGGAACTATAGCGACTTGAAAGGCTTCGATTCAAGACTCGCCCAACACACCATTGAATTAGATGAAGGTGCAAAGCCAGTCACACAAAAGCAGAGGCCTGTTAATTCGATGGTCGAGCTCCTTATGCAGAAAGAATTGGTCAAGTTGATTGAGTCTGGCATTATATTTCTGATCAAACATTCCTCATGGTTGGCTAATTTGGTTCCAGTTAGAAAGAAAAATAGAGAGATCAAGCTGTGCATTGACTTTAGAGACCTTAATAAAGTCTCTTTAAAAGATCATTATCCCCTTCTGAACATGGAGCAGATCCTCCAAAAGGTAACTGGGTCTGAACGCTTCTCCCTCTTGGATGGTTATTCAGGATATAATCAGATTCTAGTACGAGGCTCTAACCAATACAAAATGGCCTTCACCACTAAATGGGGAACGTTCGCCTATCATAAGATGCCTTTCGGGCTATCCAATGTTGGTGTTACTTTCCAGTGAGCCATGGACATGGCTTTCAGTGGTTTAATAAATAAGAACCTGCTGGTGTACCTTGATGATATAATGGTTTTCTCCAAGGAGGTGGGACAGCATATGAAGCACCTCAGGCAAATTTTTGAGAGGTGCAGGGAATTTGGCATCTCCCTAAATCCAAAGAAATGTGTATTTACGGTTCATGAGGGGAAACTTCTTGGCCACATTGTGTCTAAGGAAGGTTTGTCTATTGACCCTGAGAGAGTCTGCTCCATTCTGGAGATGTCCCTACCAAAGCACAAGAAAGGCCTGCAGAGTTTCTTTGGCCGTATAAATTTCATTCGGAGGTTCATTCTAAATTTTGCTAAAATAGTTAAACCCCTAACCTTCTTGCTAAGGAAGGGTGAAGAATTCAGGTGGACAACGCCAAGAAAGGACAGCTTTGAAGCTATCAAATAGGCTTTGACCCAGGCTCCCGCTCTAATCAGCCCCGACTTCAATAAAGACCTCAATCTTTATACCTTCAGCAATGGAGAAGTAATATCTGCTATGCTTACCCAAGCAAACAGTGATGACCTCAAGCAACCACTCGCCTTCTTCAGTCGAGGGTTAGAGGACTTCGAAATTAGGTACACCTACGTAGAGAAGCAAGTCCTGGCAGTGGTGCGCAGCTTGAAGAAATTTAGATATATGTTGTCAAATAGTAGGATCCATCTCATAGTTCCACATCCTGGCATCAAGGATTTCCTGACCAATCGAGACTTAAATGAGAAAAGAGCAAGATGGATCACCAAAGTGATGGAGTACGACATAGATATCAAAATTGCCAAGTTGGTGAGAGGAAGGGGCTTGTGTGAACAACTAGCAACAGATTTGAGACAAAAGGATGAGGATAGCTTGCTGATCCATGACGTAGCCACTGCAAAAGAACCAGCTATCGTAAGAGATTAGACATTGGACATGAGGTGTTTCCTTCTTATGGGCGAATGTCCACAGGGTCTCGGTAGGGCCGGAAGAAGGTATTTTAAACTTCAGTCCCTTCCCTATGTTTTGATTGATGGAGTATTATTTAGGAAGAATCTCTCTAGGGTTCTCTTGAGATGCGTTGACTCCAGTCAGGCTGACAAGGTATTGGTTGAGTTTCACGATGGGCCAGCAGGGGGCCATTTCACCCCTAAGACCACAGCAGCAAAAATAATGAGAGCTGGCTATTTCTGGCCCACTCTCTTCAAGGATACCCATGCTTGGATAAGAAAGTGTCAGAATTGTGCACTCTTTGATGGAAAGTAGTGATTGGCTGCCATGCCCCTACAACCCATTCAAGTTGAGCAACCATTCATGCAGTGGGGCCTGGATTTTATAGGGATGATCAATCCTCCCTCCATTGCCAGACACAAATGGGTCTTGACTGCTACAGATTATTTCACTAGGTGGGTGGAAGCCATTGCTTTGAAGGAAGCGAATGAAAGCGCAGTTCTGGATTTCTATGAGGACTTAGTGGCATGTTTTGGGGTCCCAGCCACTATAATTTTAGACAATGTCTTGGCTTTTCTGGGAACCAAAACTAGTGAATGGGTGCTAAGGTATGGTATATACCTCAGCACTTCATCAAATTACTACCCATAAGGGAATGGATTGGCCGAGTCCACTAACAAAAATTTGATCAAGATTATAAAGAGGACCATGGAAGAAAATCAAAAAACTTGGCATGCCAAGTTGAAAACAGCTCTATGGGCCGATCGAATCACTCTAAAAAGATCAATCAAAAATTCTCCATATACGCTTGTGTATGGAAGGGAAGCAAGGCTTCCTATCTCACTCAAATTTCCAACACTGGACCTCGCTCATCAGCTACAGTTGGAAGAAGGAAGCAGCATGGAGGTCAGATTGTGTGAGCTAATGGAGCTCCAGGAGGTAAGGAATCGGGCCATAGTCTCCATGATGAGTCACCAACATCAGGTGAAAAGACATTTTGACACGAATTCTTCATCAAAAAGTTTCACCAAAGGAGATATTGTCCTAAAATGGGATGAAGATAGAGCTAAGCCTAGAAAACATGCAAAATTTGATGCCCTCTGGAGCGGTCCTTACATGATTACTCAGTGCAAGCAGCATAACACGTTCTAGCTCTCCAAGTTGGACGGTGAAGAATTGCGTATCCCAATCAATGGGATACATCTGAAGCACTGCCACTAAATTTTGGTTTGACTGTACATAATTTCCCTTGTTTTCTTTCATGTTTTCCTCTAAGTGCAGTTTGCACAGTTAGTTGTTTTTAGTCTTGTGTGTTTCCCTTTGTGTGTGGGGGTAAATTCTATATATTTTGATTCCAGAATCTTTTGAGCTATTGTGAACTACCTTCAAAGTTACCATCTGACTCCGCACCTAATGGATATGCAAGGCAACTGGGTTCTAAGAATAGCAGGCACGCTTCCCTCGTGAGTCACCAATTTGTTGACCCAATTTTGCCCCTCAGGCAAAATTTTAGTCACCTCCTACACTTGCATTGCACGGCTAGTCATTTCAGGTTGTGAGGTCCACCTTCAGGTTTCGATAGCTCTGCTTCAGAGCATTGGTTCATTGGCCTCATTTGTTGACATTCACGATAGCAAAAGGTAGAGTCTTCAAATGTCCATAGGAGAAGAGAAGGAAAAAATGGAGCGTTTAACACTTAGGCAAAAAAGAGGGCAGACAAAATGCAGAGGGTGGCAAAATTGCCACCCAAAACATGGGCGGGTAAAAGGAGACCACCTACAAACATGCAGAGGGCAGCAAATTTGCCGCCCACAACACAAGCAAAAGGAAAAAGGCTATCAACATTGGCCGACGTCGGCAAAACTACCGCCGTCAACATCTTAAAGCAGCCGACGTCGGTAGAACTACTGCCATCGGCAGCACAACAGAAGATGGAAAAGGGAAAAGCACCGCCCTCAGGCAGTGAAAATGAAACCCCCACCCCCCGGTGGGAAATAAGAAATGGCCGCCCTAAGGCGGAAAAAATAGAACCACCACCTGAAGGCGGCAAAAATGAAAACCTCACCCCATGGCAGGGAAGGAGAAAGGGCCGCCCACATGTAGAAGTCACCAAATTCACTGCCAATAGCACAATATTGCCGCCATCAACAGCTTACACCAACCGACATTGGCAAAACTACTGCCGTCGATAGCTTATTGGCCGACATCGGCAGAAATCATACATGAAGTCCATGCAACGGGTGGCAAATTCACCGCCCACAATAGATGGTGGCAAAAATCACCTGCAGTACACAAGAAAAAACCCACCTAGCTGCCAGAGGAGAAGACCAACACGCAAAACGAGGTGATAAGCATGGCCTTGGTAGAATTGTGACATCAGTTACAGTGTTTTTTTCACTCTTCTCAATTGACTTCTCTTGGCTCTTCTGGTATAAATACATAGACTTGTTCATTTATCAGGGATCTTCCTGACTTTTGTAAAGAGCACTGCTCTACAAATTCTCCACCTGAATCAATAAAATACAGTTTTTGCCTCCATCTTGGATTGATTTGCTATGTATGCCATGAGTATTATTTGTGTTTAGTCATTATCTTCCATGCTTTCATAGGTAATACCAACAGACCAGCTATCTACAGGGACCGGTTTTGCAGCTGAAAGGAGAAGAGCAATACTTGAGAAGGATAGAACAAAGTAAGTTGCTTGTAAGTGTGCATTCCACAGCACCTCGGTAAACCTCTGTGATGTATTTTCCATTATAGCCTCCCCCTTTGTCTTAGTAGCCTGGTTCCTCTACCAGATGTGTAGATTATACTTGCAGTTTCCCTGATTCTGAGAGTGGATCTGGAAGGTCACCCCTTTATTTTGGTGTATCACCTCTTTAGAGTAGGTTGTTTGCTTTCTTGCACTTCCTTCTCTTTTCATCCCCCTAGTATATAGCTGTATACCTATATTTTTGTGCTACCTGAAACAAACAAGATACATCAGAGGGAACTAGCCCATATCTAGAGACTCTCCTCTCCTGCTTCGTCATCCCATAGGCGAGAGAGGAGTTTCCATGTTGCGGGGAGAGGGAAGGAATCCATTTTCCTGCCGCAGGGTGCACTTTCCAGCATCAACAATAACATCATCTTTAGTCTAGGTAGTAGAACAAGGGCCACCAATTGAAGAGATTAACATGGTAGCATTAGACCTTGGGAAAAAATTTAAGGATGCACTTACAATGTTAGATAGTGATTATGAATATGATGAAGAAGAGGCTCAAGATAAATAAATAGAGAAAGAAGAGGGGAAAGAATTGGCCTTGGGCTTAGTTCTATTGGATACCCCAAAAAGAAAATATGAGTTGACATTGGTCCTAGTAGGAATCAAGATGCCCAAGTTAATCTTCACTCAACCTTTGAGTGAGGTTAACCTTTTCAGTGAGGAAAACCCAATCTAGGGCCCAACTATTTGGTAATGGTTTATATGGAAATTTTAAGAAGATCCATACTATACATCATCCTTGGGCAATTACAAATTCCATCAATATCATTGTCCATGATGAATTCAATCTATGGATTGTTGATCTACAAAAAGAAGAGGAACAAAACATGAAAGCTCCAGGGGAGCCAAGTGAAAAATAGATGGAAAGCCCAACCCCAAAGATAATAGAGTCTTTAGTTGGTGTAAAATTTGATCCAATAATTTCCAGTCTATAGAGGGTGATTAAGAATAAATCCATGGTCAGAGGAGAAGAGTTTACTTTTTAAAAGGTGGAAATATTTGTTTGTTTGACTCCAATAGGAGGGCAAAAACTATGAGAAAGCCCTATTTTTTAGGAAAATGTGCTTGAATTGGCCCAAATATAGTTAGATCAGTTACAAGATACCCTCAAAGGCATGCAATAACACAAGGAGAATTTATAAAAGTAAAAGGAAAATTTAGAGAAGCAAGTTATATTTTTAGTTCCTAATGTTATGATTAAGATGTTTGAAGCATCCTTATATGACAAGTTTAATTCTCTAAAGTTAATAAGGTCCAAAGAGAATGTATTGAGAAAATAGAATGCAACATCAAAAGGATTAATCACCCATTAGTAGAGTTCAAGGGATAAAATCAATGAATTGATCAACATCTTGGTGCAAGATCAAATCCCTAGTTTCAAAACCATCAACCTAGCTCATTTGAACATTGTCATAGGACTACTTGTAGATAAGATCAGGAGATTGAAAACATGATCTAAAATTTTGGAAAGACTCCTTAAGGATGACAAAGAGATGCTAGACATGATGGGATATTTCCTTGGGATAATGATCCTCAAACTAACTACACTTAACTCCATGGTCCTCATCACAGATGAAGAGTTCAATAATAGAACCACCCTAGTCATGAAGGAAGTGAGGAGCAAAAGCCAAGGCAAATTTGGAATAGAAAATAATAGGGTCATTTATATTATCCTAACAACAAAGGAAAATATTTCTAAAATTAGGAGCATTAAAGAGGCCTTGGGAAGAAATGACAGGGAACTTGGATATCTAGTTGATCAGGAGGATGAGCTCTTCATAGAACTTATTGTTAATTTGAATATGATTGATGAACAAAAATAGAGAGAAATGAATATATTACAAAAACAATAGGGGACTTCATCAACATAAATGCCCCTAAGTTGAGCAAGTTAACTTAAGATATTTTGTTCTACAAAAGCATTATAATATTTGAAAATAGAATATTATTTTGTAAAGGCATGTGCAACTTGAAAATCATGTTGCCTTTAGGTTAGTCCATAGGGAAAATTCTAATGTGTTTTATGAATTTGTAAAAGGATAGATATCCTTGACACCTATAATTTTTTAATTGGATATGACTAACTAGTATACTACCTTGGCATTCTATAAAAGGAGTATTACCATTTGTAAAAACGGGGGAGTTTTTGAGCCAAAAACTTGTGTAAAATTTTGAACAATTAATGCAAGCAAGGATTTATACAAAGATTGTCCATATTCATTTGTGTCATTTAGTATTATGGTTTCTCTCTCACTTTTTTATTCCTACATCTAGATTTGAATGGTTCTCATGAATTTTTGGTGTGAATCTTTTAATATCAGAGTTGTTAACTTATGCCAATGCTAAGTGGATTGAAATCTCTTAGGTTCATTTCATTTCCTTTATTCTTCTTGCATTTGGTCTAATGTTGTTTGCTTACAGGGGTAAATCTTTAAATTTAACTTAGTTCTTATTTGAAATTTTCTCATTCCTTATTTGTTTTCCTGATGTGTGATAAGATTTGAGCTCATGCTAATTCATTTTACATATTGGTTAAGTACATTCTTGGATGATATTTGAACTTTATCATGATTTTTATGATGAAGATTAGTAACAAATCTTTTTTACCCCACCCTTCCTTTTGATCCTTTTTAACCAAATCACTCCATTTTAATTTTCATTATAAAAATTCATCTTAGATTAGTCTTTATATTATTTATTGATCATAATTCACTATTATTAGCATAACATACTTTATATTTTGCATAGACTAACGTTTGGCTATTATGCTCCCAACCACCAAACATTATAAATATTTTTAAATAGTCCACTTACTTTTCCTCTATTTCATCAACATATAATAGGAGTATCACAACTTGTAACTCATGCACTCAATTCTTAGAATTCTAAAATGAGAAGTGTTCTTTAAACACTCTAAGCACCTATAATACATATCAAGGCATCAACAACCCCAATATGATATATGCATCATGTAGTTTACTTACAATCACCTAAATCCCATGCCTAATCACTATCTATATAGCCAATAATTGTTGTGTTCCCACTAAGAGTGTAACCAAAAATTGAGAATTTTCCTCCTTATTTTTAATCTATCTCATAGTTAGTATTGACACAAATATACCTTATAATTATTTTTTAAGCTTGATAATAGATCTCTTGGGGGTCTTAATAGTAGTATGATACCAAGTTCACAAAAATTAAATATCAATGAGTATGAATCAAGTACATAATAATTCCCACTAATTTATTTTAGAGTGAACCATGGATAGAAGGAAAATAACACTTGTCAAAAAGGTTGAATCCATATTGTTAAGGATTTAATGTGGGCTTGTAGTATTTCATGTTGAAGTGGTTGAACATGTATTTACCATACTTGGATTGATTAACAAAATTCCTTTCTCAAACTATGAAATATGAATGACAAGGGAAAAATATAATAATTCTAAGTCAGTCATCTTAAAAGACTGCATTATATAATCTTTTCAAATCATGAATCTACTTCATGAAACTCTCAGTGATGATTAAGTTGTCAACATAGGTGACCCACATCAAGATTTTATCTAATTTTTTGGTGTATAATATTGAATCTAAGGGATTCCAAGTGAATCCATAGTTGATTAAGAATGTTTTTATATTTTCATAACAATATTGATAATATTGTTTCAAACCATATTATGAATTTTTGAATCTACACACAAGGCTAGAGTTATCACTACTTATAGACCCAAGAGGTTGGGACATGTAGATTTAATTATTTAAGAATTAAATTTTAGAATCAATAAAATAGAATTCACATCCTTATGTTGTATCCAAGGATATTACTAGCCTAATGGAATTCATCTTCTCAACTGGATTAAAAAAAAATTTGGTAATAAACATCATTAACTTATGAACAACATTTTGCAACAAGTCAATACTTGTATCTATAGATGGACCTATCTATTGCATACTTAGTGTGATAAAACCATATTCACATAAATAGTTTTATTCCTTTCAAAAGTGGTATTCAGTCAAGAGTTATGTTCTTCAATGAAATAATTTATTCTACCATAACTACCTACCATCTAGGATGCATAAAAGATTGATCATAAGTATCTAGATCTTGTGTCACTACTAACTGTAACAAATGTGAAAAACCATACAAATGTTTTGATATTTCCAATTTTTATAGTGGTTATGTTGGTTATGTAATAACATTCAATGTTTTTTTGGAAATGGTAGAACTGCTAATTGTCCCCCCTATGGATTATCATATGAATTATAGTACCTCTTAAAATGGTAGTCATCTAAAATATCTTATTCCTCATAAGATACCTCATAGTTTGTATCCAACTCAATAAAAGGTAATGGATGAGGAGGAGTCGTGTATACTTCAAAATTTTCTCACATGTTTGACATGCTAATTTTGTCTCATAATCCCTAATTCATCCTAATACCATATTATTCAATTACCTTAATATTCCCTATATTTATACATATCATCTACTTAATCATCTTCTTATCACTCTATTTAATCACTAATCATGTATTTTAATATTTTTGTTTTTAAAATTCACTCCCACCTCCCCTTGTGTACCTATTATATACAAGTTAAATAAGATAGATCTTGGAGAAGGTAATCAACTAACAATTCTCTTAGTAATACTATGTCATATCGAGGTCATGACTAATTAAGGATCTATATAATATAAATAAGGGATTATCATATTACACAATGTTAAACAGAGGTTTCTTGATGTATATCATACACCAAGTATATCAAACTTACCCTTGTTTCTTAATTCACTTACTTTGACTATGGTTCACTAGACCATTCCTTTATGCAAAATAGCCTACTTGATTTGATTATTAGGTGTATTCTCATAAATTTTACAGGTTATATAAGCATGATTATGTTTATAAATATATATATATAACCATATTAATTTATTCACTACATTCCCAACACCTTACAAGACTCTTTTCACTTCTTTCCACAATTTTATCAACTCTACCAACAATCCTTGTAGCCCTTCTTTTAGATTTTTCTTGCAAGTTCATATGTGTATGGTAGTATAGATCAAAAATAATCATAAATTTAGGTACCCTCTATCAATATCTACCTATCCTAAAATTTAAATATCTTATTCAACACTTAATTCTTTTTTCTAAATCCAAATATCTCTCTATTTACTTGTAATTAGGCCTCTTAAGTCTTTTCAAGCCTTGTCTACAGACAGTCCCATGAAAATGTATGAAAACATAATATATTACTCAAAAAACTCCAAAATATGTTAACCCTCTTAAATACCTACCTTATCACCAAATTTCATAATAAATTACCCATGAAAACTTTATATAATCAAAATTTTGTGATCAAACCCTAGGCAAGGTTTGTGTAGATTATTACTAACTTGAGAGTAAATAATATCTCATTGTGAGCATTTTGTTAAGTTAAAATAAACTAAAAAATGTTTTTTAGGTCTAACTAAACCTAATTCATGTTTAACAAACCTTATATATCATCTTTCAATTCACTTTCTATAGTTTTCAACTCCAATCAGGCTTGGCTATGTCAAAAGAAGATAGTCTACAAGTCTGTCTCTAGGTTAGAAACCTCATAGAAATTTTTTATCAAAAAAAAATATTTAATAAATTTAAATGAACTATTATTCACTTACTATACCTCCTATATCATGTGAAAATTTATTCTTTGCTTTTTTATTTCAAGAAGTCATGAACATGTTAGAACATAATAATGTCTAACACATGAACAAGGGTTTCTTACCATATTTGTCAAGCATCATATGAGTTTAAATTTATAAATTTATGCATGTATATTATAATATATTTCCACATATTGATCCAAATTTTCAAATTATTATCTACACCTTTCAATAATTAATCCTTGAATACATAGTCATAAGCAAAACAATACATCAAAAATAGGGTCTAAGACTGCCACCTCTAAATAGGGTTCTCCTTTTTTTATATCTAAAAGTAAATATACATTATAAAAATATTATACTATCCTTTAATCACATTATAAAACAATTACCATAATATTTACTTGACCAACAAGATATGAACAAGTTAATCAACCATCAATAAGTCATCAACAATTTCAAACAACCCAATAAGGCCCTGTATTCTCTTCTCTTAAGAGGGACCTAGCTTTCTTGGATTCCCTCAAAGACTCTTCTTCAATAACACATAAATTAGACATAAAATATACCTAGAAACACGTCCACACTCCATTATTTCATCTATCACAATGTATTTAATGACCTTCAAATAGAGGTTTGTCTATATTATTTAATAGCAGAGATTACCAAAACATAAAAATTCCTTCATAAAAACTTAACAATAATCATATCCATTCATCTATTTTAATGGAATAATTCTCTACAATCCAAAAATAACTCCCTATTAACCTCCAAAGAGGCATAACGACTTCTTGATCAACTTTCCCACATAGAGTCTTGTGGGTTACAATGCAATTTTCTTATTTTATACAATATGACATGTAGGATCATAACCATAGGTTAAATATCACCATTTTATACCTCATACAATGTCTAAACCTTTTTACACATTTGATACATCTGTCATCTTCATCAATTTGCACAAAATTCCTTAAACATGGCATTACATGATTTAAATATTTAAAAAGGAACTTTTGGAGGGAAAAGGAATAATTTGAATTATATACCTCTTTGAACAACATAGACTCCACAAAAAGACTACCTATGACCTATAACAACAATAGGACACATATATGACTAACTTAAGACAAAATTGAAACCATTTTGGGGCCCTCATGTGATGCCCCTACATCATACTACCAAGATGGAAAAATCTTTGCCTTAGGTGTTTGGTAATAGACTTGGTATATGTTGTCTCTTGAATACAATGAACCTCCTCATAGAATTTATCCACTTCCACTTGCCTCTCATAGAGGTGAAAATTTTATTGGGCCCCATAATTAGGCCTTGTTTGATTCATCTCCTTTAACAACATACCTGCACACAAAACCAAATTGTTAAACAAAATATTTATACTGTTATCTTCTTCTTCCCATCCAAGTGTTTTCCACTCTTTCTCCTCTACATACTACCTCATCTTCTCCTTATCTCCATCTTCAACAATTTTTTCAAGTAGACATTCCTCTTCCTTCTTCACCAATGATCCTTATGCTACTCATTCTACTTCATGCACAAATTGTGCTTGTTCTTTACTTACCTCATATTTATGGACATGCTTAGTTTGATATTTTACATCTTCAACATCTTCATGATTACCCTCTTTCTCTTACACATTAAAGGGATGCATGTTTCCTTTCAATACCTCATCTTCTTGATTTATCATTCCTTCATAGTCACCTTGTGCATGGGCCTATTGTGCATTTCCCATCTCATCAACATCCTCCTCTTATTTAAGTATTTTTCTCAAATATTTAAGTTTATCTACCACTACTTCTTTGGTTGCCTGATCCATACCTGCACCTTCATTACAAAACAACATATTAAAAACAATATTTGAAGCCTTCATGACTTTTTCATGGGCTACCTTCTCATACATTTCAACCTCCAAATTCCTCATCACTTAGTGTAAATTCCAAGCCACTTCCTTTCCATTTCAGCTGTAATGTCAATCATTATATTGATGTCTTCTCTATCACATGTTTGGCTGCCATGCTTTCCTTGGATATCATCTTGTTTGATCACTCTCTTAAGTGCAATGTCTTCCTTATTTTGAAGACTACTTACTACCACTTTGCAACCTTGTTCAAATTCTCTCATGTCCATCTTTATGGAATAATAATGTTGTATATCAATCAACTCCAAATAACTTACCTTGTCCTATTTTGGTGCTTTGATCAAACCCAAACTCTCCACATCTCTACTCCAATATTGCCTTGTCATCATCATCATTATTCTCTCATCTCTCCTATCTTCTTCACCTTTTAGTGGGATAAGTGTATATGTCTTTCCATCTTACTTAATGGTATATGTGTTGACTTGAACATCATGTATGTCATGCTTATCAAACTACCATGGTCTTTTAAGAAATAAATGACACACATCTATTGGCAAAATTTCACATAACACTTGATTTTTATACCTCCCTATCGAAAACTCAACCCAACTCTGCTCACTTACCAGTATCTGATAACCTTTTTAAACCCATATAACTATGTATGATTTTGAATGTGGCATCTTCTTCAATCTCAACTTTTTCACCATCTCCAATAAAACAATGTTATTAGTACTACCACCATCAATTACCAAATTACATACCTTATCATGGGCCTTACATCTGCATTTGAACAAGCTTCTCTTTTGGGTTGGTTCCTTACCTTATTTCTACTATAATAAGACTCTCCTCAAGAGCAATGACTCATTCTTATCATGTATTCTCTCTTCATTCACCTCTCTCTACTACTACATAATACTATTCATATTTCTTGCACACTCTACTACCTTGTGTCTATCTCTAGCAATTCCAACATTACCCCTAAAATATATGTCTTGGTCCTTATCTCATTAGACCTTCTTCCCTTATCATTTTTTCATCTACCAATGACCTAACCTTCCTTTCATGGTGATATCCCATGCATTATTAAACTCCTGCATGCACTTGTTGTCTTTCTTGAGCCACCTCTTCATTTCCTCTCTCTTTTATCCTTGCTTGTAAATGTAATAGCTCACCTTGTTGGCTATCATTCCCTACTTCTCTCTCTATTTCTACTCTTTCCTCTCTCTCTCTAATAAAATACTCAATATAATTCATCCTCAACACTAATGGATCAATCAACTAAGTTACCTGGTCTACAATCTTCTTGACTAAATCATCATCATCCCTTTTATCTCTCTCCATGAAGCACTATCCTTGATTACCTATCTTACACTACACTTCAAAACACATTTTTAATCCTATCACATTCCACAAGAATAATTTTTATCTATGATACAAAAATGATGTAGATCATACACCAAGTCTATCAAACTTACCCTTGCTTCTTAATTTACTTACTTTGATTATGTTTCACTAGACTATTTCTTTATACAAAATACCCTATTTGATTTTATTGTTAGGTGTCTTCTCATAATTTTTCCAAGTTATATAAGCTTGATTTTATTTATACAGGTCTCTATAACCCTCTCAATCCAATCACTACCTTCCCAACACCTTCCAAGACTCTTTTCACTTATTTACACAATTCTATCATCTATACCAATAGTCCTTGTAGCCCTTCTTTTAGAGTTTTTTTGCAAGTCCAAACATGTACGATATTATATATCAAAAATAATCATAAATGTAGGTAAAATTTATCAATATTTACCTATTCTCAAATTTTAAATATCTTATTCAACACTTAAGTCCTTTTTCTAAACCAAAATATCTCTCTATTTACCCTTAATTAGGCCTCTTAAGTCTTTTTTAAGCCTTGTCTATAGATAGTCCCTTGAAAATGTATGAACACATACTATATGACTCAAAAAACTATTAAATTTTTTAACCCTCTTAAAGACCTACCTTATCACAAAATTTCATAAAAAATGACTATTAAAAAGTTTATATAATCAAAATTTTGTGATCAAACCCTAGATAGGGTTTGTGTAGACTTTTACTAATTTGAGAGTAAAAAATAGCTCACCGTGAGCATTTTGTTGAGTTCCATGGACCCAAAATAGGTTTTATAGGTCTGAATAAACCTAAATCACATTTAACATCCCTTATATATCATCATTAAATCCACTATCTATATGTTTTAACTCTAATCAGGCTTGATTGTGTCAAAAGAAGATAGTCTATAGGTTTGTCTCTAGGTTATAAACCTCATATAAAGTTTTGATCAAACCAAAAAGATTTAATAACTTTAAATGGACTCTTATTAACTTACTATATCCTCCTATATCATGGAAACATTGATTGTTTTCTCTTTTATTTCAAGAAGTCATGAACACAATCCAACATAACAATGTCTAACATAGGAAACAGGGGTTTCTTGCCATATTTTTCAAACACCATATGAGTTATAATTTATACATTGATGCATTTATTTTTTAATATCTTTCCACACACTGATACACATTTTAAAATGTATATCTACACCTTTCAATAATTAATCCTTGAATACACAATCATAAGAAAAATAATACATCAGAAATAGGGTCTGAGACTGCCACCTCTAAATAGGGTTCTCCTTTTCTTGTATCTAAAAGTAAATATATGTTATACAAATATTATACTATCCTTTAATCACATTATAAAATAATTACCATAATATTTACTCAATCAAAAATATATGAAAAAGTTAATCAACCATCAATAAGTCATCAACAATTTCAAATAGCTCAATAGGAGCCTATATTCTCTTCTCTTAATAGGGACCTAGCTTTCTTAGATTCCCTCAAATAATATTATTTAATCACACATGAATTAAACTTTAAATACACTTGGAACACTTCCACACTCTATTCTTTCATCAATCACAATGTATGCAATGACCTTCAAACAAAGGTTTGTCTATATTATTCATAGCAGAGATTACCAAAACATCAAAATTACTTCATAAAAAATTAATAATATTCATCTCCATTCATAAATTCAAATGGAATCATGATCTAAAATCTAAAACTAATTTTATATTAACCTCTAAAGAGTCATAAATACTTCTTGATCAACTTTCCCATGTAGACTCTTGTGGGTTACAATGCAATTTTCTTGTTTTATACAATATGACATGTAGGATCATAATCATAGGTTAAAGATCACCTTTTCAGACCTCATACAATGTCTAAACCCTTTGACACATTTTTCACCTTTATCAATTTGAAAAAAAATCTATAAACATGGATTTACAAGATTCAAATATTCAAAAAGGAACTTTTGGAGGGAAAAGGAATAATTCAAATTTTATGCCTCTTTGAACAACCTAGACTCCACAAAAAGACTACCTATGATCTCTAACAACAATAGGACAATTTTAGTACTAACTTAAGACAAAATTGAAACCATTTTGGGGTCCTCATGGGATGCCCCTACATCATACTACCAAGCTATAAAAATCTTTGCCTCAAATGTTTGGTAATAGACTTTGTATATACTGTCGATTGAATACAATGAACCTCCTCATAGAAGGTATCCACTT
This sequence comes from Torreya grandis, assembly GCA_037957365.1. Taxonomy (NCBI): domain Eukaryota; kingdom Viridiplantae; phylum Streptophyta; class Pinopsida; order Cupressales; family Taxaceae; genus Torreya; species Torreya grandis. The sequence goes on along the minus strand of JARHVA010008604.1, from coordinate 157,481 downwards.
ATACTTTCCTCTCATAAAGGTGAACATATTATTGGGACCCACATTTAGGCCTTATTTGATTCATCTCCTTTAACACCATACCTACACACAATACCAAATTTTTAAACAAAACATTTCTATAGCTATCTTCTTCTTCGCATGCAGGTGTCTTCCACTCTTTCTCCTCTACATACTTCCTCATCTTCTCCTTATCTCCATCTTCAACCACTTTTTCAAGTGTGCATTCCTCTTATTTATTCACCAATGCTCCTTATTCTACCCATTCCACTTCATGCATGACTTGTGCTTTTTCTTTTTTTACCTCATACTTATGGACATACTTAATTTGATACTATACATATTTATGATTTCCCTCTTTCTCCTACACATTCAAGGGTTGCATTCTTCCTTTCAATACCTCATCTTCTTGATTTATCATTCCTTCATAGTCACCTAGTGCATGGGTCTATCGTACATTTCCCATCTCATCAACATCCTCCTCTTATTCAACTCTCTTTTTCAAATATTTAAGTTCATCTACCACTAATTCTTTGGTTTCCTACTCTATACCTTTACCTTCATTACAAAACAACATATTAAAAACAATATTTGAAGCCTTAATGGCTTTATCATGGGCTTCCTTCTCATATATTTCAACCTCCAACTTCCTCTTCACTTTTTTTGTGGCAATTCAAAGCCACTTCCTTTCTATTTCAACTACAATGTCAATCATTATACTATTGTCTTCTCTCTCACATGTTTGGCTGCCATGCTTGCCTTGGCTATCCTCTTGTTTTAGCACTATCCTTAGTGTTGTGTCTTCCTTATTTTGAAGACTACTTTCTTACACTTTGAAACCTTATTCAAATCCTCTCATGTCCATATTTTTGGAATCACAATGTTATATATCAATTAACTCCAAATAACTCACCTTGTCTTCTTTAGGTGATTTGATCAAACCCAAACTCTCCATAGCTCTACGCTATTACTACCTCATCATCATTATTCTCTCATATCTCTTATCTTCTTCACCTTTTAGTGGGATAAGTGTATATGTCTTTCCATCCTACTTAATGGTATATATGTTTGCTTGACCATCATGTATGGCATACTTATCAAACTGCCATGGTATCCTAAGCAATAAATGACACACATATATTATCAAAATTTCACATAACACTTGATATTTATATCTCCCTATCTAAAACTCAACCCAACTTTGCTCACTTACCAGTATTTGATGAACTTTATAAACCCATGCAACTATGTATGGTTCTAGATGTGGCATCTTATTTAATATCAATTTATACACCATCTCCAATGAAATAATGTTGTTAGTACTACCACCATCAATTACCAAATTACATACCTTATTGTGGGCCTTACATCTACTTTTGAACAAGATTCTCCTTTTGGGTTGGTTCCTTGCCTTATCTATACTATAATAAGACTCTCCTCTTGAGAAATTAATCATTATTATCATGTCTTCTCTCTTCATTCACATCTCTATACTATTTTATATTGCTTCTCATATATATTCTACACTCTTCTACCCTGTTTCCATGTCTATGGCAATTACAGCATTGCCCCTAAAATCTATGTCTTGGTCCTTATCTCTTTGGAACTTCTTCCCTTCTCATTTTATCATCTACCAATGGTCTAACCTACCTTGAATTCTGATTTTCCATGCCTTCTTGAACTATTTCATGTACTTGTGGTCTTTCTTGTACCACCTCTCCATTTCCTCTCTCTTCCATCCTTACTTTCAAAGGTAATACCTCACCTTGCTATCTATCATTCCCTACTTCTCTCTATATTTTGTATCTTTTCTCTCTCATTTAGAATATATTAAATAGCCTCCATCCTCACCACTAATGGATCAATCAACTAAGTTACCTAGTCTACCATTTGTTTGACCAAATCATCATCATCCCTTCTAGCTCTCTCCATGGAGCACTGTCTTTGATTACCTATCTTACACTACACTTAAAAACACATTGTTAATCCTATCATAATCCACAAGAATAATTTTTTATCTATAATACCAAAATTATGTAGAGAATACAGCAATTCTATCAAACTTACCCTTGTTTCTTAATTCACTTACTTTGGATATGGTTCACTAAACCATTCATGTATGCAAAATACCCTATTTGATTTGATTGTTAGGTGTCTTATCATCAATTTTCAAGGTTTTATAATCTTTATTGTGTTTATAAAATTATCTCTAACCCTATCAATACATTCACTACCTTCCCAACACCTTATAATACTCTTTTCACTTCTTTACACAATTCTGTCAACTCTACCAACAATCTTTATAGCCCTTCTTTTAGAGTTTTCTTGTAATTTCATACATGTACGACAATATATATCAAAAATAATCATAAATTTAGATACCATATATCAAGATATACCTTTACTCAAATTTTATATATCTTATTCAACACTTATGTCCTATTTCTAAACCCAAATAGCTCTTTGTGTACCCTTAATTAGGCCTCTTAAGTCTTTTTTAAGCCTTAGCTATAGATAGTCCCTTGAAAACATATGGACACATAATATATGACTCTAAAAACTAAAAAAATTATTAACACTATTAAATACCTAACTTCTCACCAAATTTCATAAAAAATGACTAGTGCAAATTTTATATAATCAAATTTTTGTGATCAAACCCTAGATAAGGTTTGTGTAGACTGTTACTAACCAGAGAGTAAACAATAGCTCACTGTGAGTGTTTTATTGATTTAAAAGGACCCAAAATAGGTTTTTTAGGTTTGAATAAACCTAAATCACGTTTTAAAACCCTTATATATCATCATTCAATCCATTTTCTATAGTTTTCAACTTGAATCAGGCTTGACTATGTCAAAAAAAGATAGTCTACAAGTATGTCTCTAGGTTAGAAACCTCATAGTAAATTTTGATCAAAACAAAAATATTTAATAAATTTAAATGGAATATTATTAACTTAACATATCCTCTTATATCATGGTTAGATTCATTCTTTGTTATTTTATTTCAATAAGTCATAAACACAGTCTAACATAATAATGTCTAACACAGGAAATAGGGGTTTCTTGCCATATTTGTCAAACACCATATGATTTACACTTTATACCTTGATTAATGGAGTTTATAATCTCTTTAAACACACTAATAAAAATTTTAAAATTTATACCTACACCTTTTAATAATTAATCCTTGGATACATAGTCATAAGCAAAATAATACATCAAAAATAGGGTTTGAGACTGCCACCTCTAAGCAAGGTTCTCATTTTCTTGTATCTAAAAGTAAATATAAATTATAAAAATATTATATTACACTTAAATAACATTATAAAATAATTACCATAGTATTTACTTGATCAACAAGACATGAACAATTTAATCAACCATCAATAAGTCATTAATAATTTCAAGCAGTGCAACGGGGGCTTGTATTCTCTTCTCTTAATATGGGTCTAGCTTTATTGGATTCCCTAAAAGAATATTATTCAATCACACATTAATTAAACTTAAAATACACTTATAAACACTTCCACACTCCATTATTTCATCAATAATAATGTATGCAATGACGTTCAAACAAAGGTCTATCGATATTATTCAATAGTAGAGATTACCAAAACATCAAAATTCCTTCATAAAAACATATAAATTCATCTATTTTAATTTAATCATGATATAAAATCAAAAATTTAATCCTTATTAACCTCTAAAGAGGCATAACTACTTCTTGATCAACTTTCCCACGTAGATTCTTATGGGTTACAATGTAATTTTCTTGTTTTATACAATATAACATGTAAGATCATAATCATAGGTTAAAGATCACCTTTTTAGACCTAATAAAATTTATAAACCCTTTGACACATTTGATACATCTGTCACCTTCATAAATTTACACAAAATTCTTTATACATGGCATTACAAGATTCAAATATTCAAAAAGGAACTTTTGGCAAGAAAAGGAATAATTTGAATTTTATGCATCTTTGAACAACCTAGACTCCACAAAAAGACTACCTATTACCTCTAACAATAATAAGGCACCTGTAGTACTAACTTAATACAAAATTAAAACCATTTTGGGGTCCTCATCAGATGCCTTGCATCATTTCCAAGGCCTCTAATCAAATGTCATCATGTAATAACACTAAATAGGTGCTATAAAATGATAAATGTAAACTAATTAATCTACTAAACTAACATATAAGTTAATATAGTAAATAAACATACAAGCTAATATGTTTCTCTTCAAATCTTGAGGAAAAAATGGGAAATATAATAAACAAGAAAAGATAATTTTATTCAATAAAATCTAGAATTAATCTAAGCTAGGAGAGATACAATTCAATCCATTAGTTATACAACATTTAAATAACCAAACTATGAAGGGTTAGGAGTATAATTACCTTTTTTAATTAAAACTATCATTCCTCAATCCCTCCCTTGGTTAATTATGCTTTGTAATAGGTTTTTTCTAGCTTGTAAAGATCATAAGGATAGATACTCTAGGCTAAAAGACTTCTCATATTCATCCAATACCTCCATAAGATAAGTTATACTACTCCCAAGGCAAAAACCTAAGAATTGAAACCTCCAAATAATATTATAAGTATATTTATGAGCTTTAATGATGTGAAATTAAATGATAATCTATTTATAAATTAAGTTAAGGGGGTATTTATAGACAAGTATTGACCCTAAACTCACTTGATAATTTACCCAACAAGGTCATTTGGGTGACCTTATCTAGTGAGAAATAGATATTTTAGGCCTCAAATTAGGTCATCTTAGGTCAAAAAAATTACATAACATGTGATAAATTCTTAACAAGGTTGACCAAGTTAGAATATTAGGAAAAATGATTAAAAGGGGTGTTTGTGTAGGTAAGGGCTATTTTAGGTAGTGAATTACTTAGGGGATTGTATAAGAAAGTTTTTTTAACTTAGGTAATTGGACAAGGGTATCTTGAAATGGTTTTAGGTAATGTTATATGGGTCAATAATCATGAAAAACACCAAATGTATGCCAACCTCTTTCTCAGTGCACCCTTTAAGGAGTGCACTCAAAGAAATTGAGACTCAATAGTTTCTTTCAAGAAAAAAAAGCATCATTAACTAATAAAGTTTAAAAATATTATGTATAGATATTCCCCACTCAAATAGAATTTCATGTCATGCATTTGTAACATAGGATGGTCCTTTAATAAATAACATGTCAACACACAACATTGAGCTAACAAATTATAGTGCAAAGCATAAATTGAGATGATAATAAGGAAATAATTGAAAGAATTTGGAAGTATCATATGTATACCTTGACTTAACTTTATGACTAAATGGTTTTTTCTATGTTTTTATTTTTGATTATGGAGGATATATTAACTTATTTGGACAAACCCTAAGAATACAAAACTAAAGATTAAAAACAAACAATCATAGGGAAATCAAAATAAATGAACTTTACACAACTGAATAAGTCACTTCAATAATTTGTAAGATATAGTGATAAATTATAAGTTAGAACCAATAAACCAAGGAAAAATGGATAAAATGAGAGTGAATCAGGTAACATAAATTCTAAGTTTACTAAATGACCAAAAACCCCAAACAAGTGTACCTTAATAAAATAGTAGACTAGATCAAACCAAAGACACATTTCACTGAAATAGTAGATTCAACATCAATGCAAAAATAAGTAATAAACCATACTTAAACAAATATGGAAAAATGAATGTAAATTAAAAAAACATTGATGAATGATAAGTAGCAATCCAAACTCACTTAATAATGGAAAATTTGAATAGAGAAATAGAATGAAACTATCTGCAAAAAGTGTTAAAAACTTAATATTTAAAATAAAACCAAGGAAATCTAAGGACAAGGCAATTGTTTAAATATGTAATTTTTATTCACTCAAAAATAAATCTTTTATTCTTTAAATGGATTAAACCAAAAAAAATTGTTTATGATCATGTCTTAGAAGATATGAAGAATAAGGAATATAAATGTTGGGAAATAAATTTAGAAATAAACTTTTGCCTATCAACGGGGGATATGAAATGGGTGGTGGTGGAAATGTAGGTGATACAAAGGTATAAATTATTTATCAAAATCAAGACACTAAAATTGATTGGCAAGATAAGAATACTTTTGACATTAAATACTTTAGATAACTTACCTTGACTAAACAAATTTGGGTTATCTATTGAAGTACAAATAACATCCCATGAAGGCTATATGCATAAAAATTGAAATGGATATACCTTATAAAAATGTGTTCCCCTTTCCTCAGGACCCCTTATAGATTCATCAGTCACCTATGAATATTAGGTACTTGTGTGAGAAATTAGGTAGCACTATGAATAATTTTCAAATTTACTATCCAAGTCTACTAGCCTACTACACCGCAATGGACGTCAATGAGTTTGAGCTTCACATAAAATAGGAAATGTGCCTAATAATCACATATTTTTGTGTGATTTTGAACTTTGATTTTATATATTCCTTTTTATATTACCTTTTTAAATGATGTAGCTTTTAAATTTTTGATGTCTTTTTCTGTTTCTCCTTCATATGGATTTAGAAAACCAAACATGGGTGTTTATAAATGACTATCACTAGAAAATATAGACTTTATAGATAAGGAAAATAACTTAGATAGCATGATGTCTAATACTTTTGTAATTAAATGTTAAATAAGAATATTATCTTGAAATTGACCTTGGTTCAACCAAAGTGGAATGAAAGATAAAGGAGATGAGACTAAACATGGAATGATTGAGTTACCTTAGATTAAAAAAAAATGTGAAAATGTTAAAATAATATGATAGGTAAGAATGATTATGTATCATAATAAATAATTTAAGTGTATGAAGACATTAAAAATTATTTTTTTAAAATTTTTTACCACAAAATAAAAATACCTAATTTTGAGAGTATGAAATAAAAATCCTTAAACCATTGCTTTAATCCTTCAGAGAAAATAATTGATTAAAAATTATATAAGAATTTTGAAAGCTTTATGAGGAAATCATGGCCCTATCTGAGGTCTTACATTGTAACTCATAAAGGATAAATGAAATAGGTGAAAAAGTTAAAGACAAATAAAAGAAGGTTTTGTAAGGAAGGCATAGTCCTATCCAAGGCCTTATATTTTAACTCACAAAGAATAAATCTAATAAGTGAAAATAAGTTTGTAAAATGAAAATTTAAGGAACAAAAAGAGATATTAAGATTTGACTATAAAATAATAAATATTCATGAGGATGGTCATGTCCTATCCATGGTCTTATTTTAAAAATAATTAAATAAATAAAGATAATAAAGATAGATTGAAGGACCAATGATAGGAAATAAGGTTATGAAGAGTAATTTAATGTTATATATTGGATATATTTGTAGGAAACCTATAAGAAGTGTTAGTATTTATACTATATGGAAATATATAGAAAATATTTAAGTAAAATATTTATTTAATAATTGAGTATTAGTGGGTTCTTTGAAAATATGTATTTCATTACTTTGTAATCTATAAGTACTAGTACCAAGGATGTATTTCACCCCACCATTTTTTGGCATAATTTCCTTCTTTTTCATGTTTATAATATGTTTGAGGACCAGATCACCAGTATTAAAAGTTTGAATTTTGACCTTTTTGTTATATTTTTTAGTAATGTGATATTTGTATTGGTGATTATGTTGTAATGCATCCATACGATGCTCATACATAAATTCTAAAGAATTGAGATGGGCCTCATGTAATTCCTCATCAAGAATAATACCATGAAATTTAAATGTATAATGGTGGTTACTCAACTTCTAAAGGTAAAACTCATTTATATCTATTTACTAATGAAAATGTTATTACCCCAATGGTAATGTGTATGCTAATGTGATAAGCCTAGAGTGTGGGATAAATCTATAAATTATAATCAGTACAAAATTATCTAATAGTTTTTTAGAGTATTCTATTCAAACAAAAATTGGTGGCTTCTACTTAGCCATTACATTGAGGGTGATAATATGTTGAGAATTTATGCATAATTTTAAATTTTGTACATAATTATTTCATATCTTTGTGTTGGATGTCTAGATTGCACCCTAACTAGGTAAGGGATTGTTCAAGTCCTCTACCCAAATCTAGCTCAATATGGGACTAACCCTAGGTTTTGGGTATCCTATAATTGGGTTAGACTGCTAGGACTTTTAACAAGGCTAGCTCCTCATATGCATCATTTTAGCTCATTTCCACTATTAAAATCTATTAATGCCTAGGGAAAAGGGGGAGAGAGATAAATTGAAAGGGAAACCTAAGATAATAATGGTGATAGACCTAAAATATGGTTGATCCACTTTATTTGAGCTCCTATTAAACACTAATGAGATAAGCAAAACACTAGATCTATGACTCTACGTATCTGTCATGCATAAGTAGAGGTTCACCAAATGATCAAAATTTGAGGAAAGTGATGGAGAAGTCTAATGCAAGACACTAACTAATCAATGTATCCATATTCAAGCCTTGATCAAAATATATTTGAACACTAAACATGACCTTCATAACAAGAATGACTAGTAACTAGGTGAGATCAGGACTTGAAAAGGGAGAGATTTCTACCACATATGCAAATCAAACTGACATGTACACACTATAACAAAATAATGAAAATTGAAAATAGTCTTGTATTCATCTCAAGAGGTTATAAGATCAATCTTGGTAGAGTCTAATCATTCCCAAGTGATTAAATAGAGGAATCTTTTTTTAGGCTCCAAAGCCTCTATATATAACATAAAAGGAGAAAGAAAAAGATGGGAACATGCATAAGAGAGTGGAGAAAGAGTCATCATGATCAAGAAGTGAGGTGGTAGTTCATTACTTATTTTCCTTTATGTATGCCTTTCTCTAATTAGGATTAATCCTTATTAAAAAGTTAACCTCCTTTTGTTCCAATAGTCCTTGAGCTCCTTTTATTGGCTGAGATATCCCACTAGAATATAAGGGTTTCTTATGTATGGTGAAAAAGTCTATGTGAATGGAATCAATGCCCTTAATTATTATTTTAACTACCATTTCACCACCTTGGGACCCTAAACCCACTTGACTTACACATGAGGATCAAATACTTGAATCTTGAAACTAATAGTTCCATGCCATCAATGGCGATTAGTACCTACTTTATCGAGGATGCAGCCATGTCAACAAATGAGACCCTTTGCATTAATCACATATATGGCCTATCTCCATATAAGGATTATAAGTCCATTTTATATAGGGAAAACTAATAAATATTATTGGTTTTCCTATAGTCATTATGCCTATATAGACCTATAGACTACATGTCCTCATTATGGATCCTATTATATGTTTGCATGACCATCAACCTTTTAGACCTTGATAGATAAATTTTGATATTTATTTTGATGTTCACATGAATTTCCCATTCTATAGGTTTAACTTTAAATGCTTATAACTCAAGCTAGAGCACTTGCCAAGGCATGAAACTTTCAAAGGATGATTTTGGCACAAATAAATTTATGGAGATACCATCCTTTGACTTGTGAGGCTTCCCAGGAAAACTTTATAACATGCACAAGTGAAATAGTTTGCTCATTTATGTATGATGTCCTATTGATGGTTTAGTCCTCAAACTTTCCAAATTTATCCTTTGAGTGCTCTTTCAAGGCTCTGATGAATTTTTAAGGTTTTTAAAACTTGGGTCATGATATTAAATGATATAACCACCATGGAAACCTACTCAGACCCTCCATTTTTAATCTTAGCCCCTTTTTTAAGCCTTTGGTCCACTCATCCATCTAGAACTTTGTTCATCTATTCAAACCAATCAGAAGTATGATATGTGGGCTAAAATGGCTAAAATTTTTGGCAATTCATAGGGAAGAATGTCTGCTTTGCTTGAGAACCTAGTTCATTTAATTTGTGTATTCCATTGGGCATGGGGTCTCTAATTGGGTTCAACATATTGACC